>JAANYP010002392.1:0-152305 GCA_020465985.1 Centrapalus pauciflorus | reverse complement strand
AAAGCAAAGCCTATAGAGTATACAACAGTGTGTCTAAAACAATTGAAGAAAGTGCCAATGTTGAATTTAATGAAAATACTGCTAATATCAAAGGCACTGGTCCTGATTGGTTGTTTGATTTAGATTCACTAACAACTTCTCTGAGCTTTGTTGAGTATACTGCAGAAGCTGATGCATACAGGGTTGAAGCTGCTAACACAATTTCTCATGCTGCCAATACAACTTCTCAAGCTGTTGGCACAAAGTTTCAGACTGCTGCAGATTCCACAAGTTGGGATGATTACACCACTCTACCACTTCTGTCTTGTGATCCTCCAGGGGTCCTGAATGCTCAACATGATGCAAATCCAGATACTGAAGTGCCACTCTCATGTCCTGAGAAAACAACTCCAACACATAGGGACACAGTCCCAGATTCAAGTCAAGTTGTTCCTGAAGCTGATCCTTTTACTGGTCCTGATGGTGATGATACAAATCTTGGATCCTCTTTTCAGACTGAGAGAGAGCCTACACTAAGGGTTAACAAGTATCATCCTCTCAATCAAATACTGGGTGATCCAAGCACTCCTGTACAAACAAGGAAAATGGTTCAAAATGAGACTGCTGCTGCTGAACAACCAGTTCCTGAATTCAGCCTAGCTGCCTTTGAGAATGCCTGTTTCATGTCTCAACTAGAACCTAAAAAGGCATCAGAAGCACTAAAAGATTCATCCTGGATTGAAGCTATGCAAGAAGAACTTCTACAGTTCAAAATTCAGAATGTATGGACTCTGGTAGATCTTCCTAAAGGTAAGAGAGCAATTGGTACAAGATGGGTGTTCAGAAACAAGACAGACGAGAGAGGGATAGTCATCAAGAACAAAGCAAGACTAGTAGCACAAGGATACACTCAAGAAGAAGGCATAGATTATGATGATGTGTTTGCTCCAGTAGCAAGAATTGAAGCCATCAGACTATTTCTAGCCTATGCAAGCTTCAAAGGATTTAAAGTGTATCAAATGGATGTCAAGTCTGCTTTTCTATATGGGACAATTGAAGAGGAGGTATATGTGTGTCAACCTCCTGGCTTTGAAGACTACAAGTATCCAGACAGGGTGTACAAGCTAGACAAGGCTCTCTATGGTCTCCATCAAGCCCCCAGAGCATGGTATGACACTTTGTCATCATACCTTCTACAGAATGGATTCAAGAGAGGCACTCTGGACAAAACACTCTTCACTAAGTCTATCAAAGATGAGATTCTGCTTGTCCAAATCTATGTTGATGACATCATCTTTGGCTCAACCAATGATTGTTTGTGCAAAGAGTTTGAGGCTTTAATGCACAAAAAGTTCCAGATGAGCTCAATGGGAGAACTCACTTTCTTCCTAGGATTACAAGTCAAGCAGAAGCCTACTGGTCTCTTCATCAGCCAATCAAAGTATGTGAAAGACACACTGGACAAATTTGGATATCAAGACACCAATGCTGCTAGCACTCCAATGGATCCTCATAAGCAGCTTCATACAGACAAAGATGGCATAGATGTGGATATTCATTTATACAGATCTCTTATAGGATCTCTTATGTATCTAACATCTTCCAGACCTGATATCATGTTTGCTGTCTGTGTGTGTGCTAGGTTTCAATGCTCTCCAAAGGACTCTCACTTGGTTGCTATTAAGAGAATCTTTAGATACCTTAAAGGCCAACCACACTTAGGCCTATGGTATCCTAAAGACTCTCCCCTTGTACTAACTGCTTATTCTGACAGTGACTATGGTGGATGCAACATTGACAGGAAATCCACAACTGGTGGATGTCAATACTTAGGAGCAAGATTGGTCTCTTGGCAATGCAAAAAGCAAACAAATGTGTCCACATCATCCACTGAAGCAGAATATGTAGCAGCTGCAAGCTGCTGCTCCCAGGTAATGTGGATTCAAAATCAACTAAGAGACTATGGTATGAATTTCTTATCCACTCCTATTTATATTGACAACTCAAGTGCAATCAGCATTGTGCAAAACCCAGTGAAATTCTTAAAAACCAAGCATATAGAAATCAGATTTCACTTTATCAGATCTTGTAATGAAAAGAAGTTAATCCAAGTTACCAAGATTCATATTGATGATCAGTTAGCTGATCTATTTACAAAACCTTTTGATGTAGGAAGGTTCACTTTCCTAGTATCAAACATTGGTATGGTAAACATGGATTAAAAATTTTCATTATTATCTAATATGTATGCGTAATTTAAGGGGGAGTCACTGTTTTTACTAAAAGATGCTTCATTTCTAACTAACAGCTTGAGTATTTTCTCAAGCTGCTAGTTCATTTTCTCATACTGTTAGTTATTTTCAATTGATCTGTCAAAGTGTGCAGGGTATTTGGGTAATTTCTCAAATGTGTGCGCGGGACCCAACCTTTTCGAAACCTTTAAAGGTCCCAGCTTCGTTCAGTTGTAACTACCAGTTACATATTCTTCTTCCACGGCCTCTTGCTTTCTCTCTGAACGAATCATACATTCTTCTTTCAAACCCTAAACCGTCGTTTCTTCATCAATGGAGTTTGTAAAAGAACACAACTGCCTCCCATACACCCTAAAACACTCTGAACTTCAACTGTTTCATGCAATGATGGATTTCCTCAGGCACTCCCATATCCATTATGCCCTATCCATTAACCCTACTATATACATCTCTCATATTGAACAATTCTGGCATCATGCATCTGTTCAAACCATCAATGGAGTGCCTACCCTCATATCCAAGATTGATGGAACTGTCATCAATATCACTGAGGAATCCATCAGACATCACTTGCATCTTCAAGATGCCTCAGGTATAACCGACCTATCCCTTCAAGCTTTACATTTTGGTCTTCAAAATATTGGCTATAGGGGTCCTGCTGATTCTTTTACTTTTCTTAAGGCACACTTTTCTCCTAAATGGAAATACCTTGTGCATATTATTCAGCAATGTTTAAGCCCCAAAAGAACTGGTTGGTCTGAGTTTTCTTCAAATATTGCCACTGCCTTAGTGTGCTTTTCTACTGGCCAACAGTTCAATTTTTCTAACATGATTTTTCAGGGGATGTTAAGGCATCATTCCCTAAAGAATGGGAAATTTCTGATGTATCCTAGGTTTTTGGCAGAAATTATTGCACACACCTGCACAACTCCACATTTACATAAACGGATACATGTTTCCCATAGGCACTCCCTGTCTTCAATAAAAAGGCTGTTAAAGCCAAGTGCCAATTTTGTAAGTATAGATGTTCCATTGCCCTCTGCAATGCTGAACATCATTCTAGGAAATAGAGGAGAGGGTCCTGAGCAGACACAGCCCAACATTCCTTCTTCACCCCCAGGACCCCAACCCTCTCCTCATGATACAAATATTTCATCTGATCCTTTTGTACAGCCAAAACGCCCACTAAAATACTTATATAAAAGGAAAAGGGGACCAGAAGCTCCTTCCTCCTCCTCCCCTAGACAAGAGCCATATATCCCTGTGCAGGAGGATACTTCTGCACAGAATATCCAAAGGGAACCAATTGAGGAAACTCCCATCCTCACTCAGGAGGTGAACATCTCATCAGAGATGGTTCATATGGGTTCTGTGGCTGGCACTACTGCTGTTTCTGCAAAAGAAGCACAGGCCAGTGGCAACATCTCTAAGACCACACCCATGGCAACAGCCAGTGTACAAACACAAGCTGGAAGTCCCCAGAACCAAGAACAGAGGGGCCTAGAAGTCTCTACTTCTGGTATTAATGTCAGTGATAGATCACAAGCACCTCAGGTGTTTTCTGATCTTGAGACAAGTCTGCAACTCATGCTCTTGACGGATCCCAAGCTGAAACCTGTTGTAGCCATGTTGGAATATCAAATGTCCATCATTGCTGCATAGGGGGCTCAAATTTTTGCACTCAAGCAGGCAGAGGCTGCTCAGAATAAAAGAATGGATTATCTTCACAAGGGGTTCACCCTCTGTGGAAATAAAGTCATGAAATTAGAGCAGATGATTCAAACCCACGGGGCAAAGGTTGTAGGTCCTTCTGACCAAACCAATGCTTCCAAAAAGGGGGAGAATCAGGAGGTTCCCAAATCAGTCCAAGCAGCTCCAACAACAACAGTCCAAGCAGCATTAACAGTTCCATCTTCTAGGCTAGCAGTCCCAACAACTTCTCAAGCTGTTAGCCTAGCAACTCAAGCTGCTGCCCCAAAAGCAACTGGTGTTGTTCTAAGGGAAAGAATTCAAGCTCCATCAAGTACAGTCCAAGCTACATCATCTGCTGCAAAAGACAAGGGCAAGGGCATTCTCATTGAGTCTCCAAAGCATAAATTTTCTTCCAAAGAAGCCCAAATTGCCTTTGATGCTGAAGTTGCCAAAAGAATAGCAGAAGAACAGGACAAAGAATTAGATCAGCAAGCCCAAACCCCAATGGATGATGATGAGACCTTAGGTGATTACCTAAAGGGGTTTGTGGTTAAACAAGGTGAAAAGAAGAGAAAGATGCCAACAGGGCACACCAAGGCTGAGCACAGAAGATTCTTAATCAATTTTGCCTTTGCAACAGGTATTCCAAAGAAAATGGCTCAGTCCATGACTACTGAAAAGCTGCAGGACATACATGATAAAGAAATGGAGAAAAGAAAGAAAACAAAAGTCTCCCCAGAAGTTCATCCATCCCCAGAAGTCCAACCAGTCCAAACTGAAGCTGCTGCCAGTGCACCTGTTCCCACTAATCAAGCTGCTCTTTCTATTCCTTCATCGGTTAAAAGGGTGCTCTTTGATCAACAATTGCAAAAGGCAATGGAGATAGAGAAGCTGATTGATCAGCATGATTTCACAAAGCCTCAAATCAACTACTGGTTTGCTAAATCATTGGATGAAAGAGATTTAAGGGTCAAGTTTGTAATAAGAAGAGAGTCTGGACCAGAAGAAGAGTTTGACACATTCTGGCAAAAGGTTCAGAAGCTGACCAGGGATGAGCTAATAAAGATGTACAATATAGGGTCTGTTACACAAGTTAGATCTGCTCTACCACAAGTGAAGCAACTTATCAGAGATCTAAGTTCAGTTGTTGACCCTGAATTTGCAAGAAAAGAGATAGAAGATGCTGAGAAGAAAGGGAAAAAGTTCAAACAAGTTGATCTGTTTGTCAAGTCAAGGACATACAGAATCAAATTCACAGATGGGTCTGGTATTTTCTTTAATCTCGAGTTCTATAATTTTTCAAAAGATATGCTTCTCCAAATAAAATCAGTTAGGATATCTTGTGATAAAGAAGAGATGAAGAGAGAATTTTTGAAGGCTATAGATCAGAAACTTGCACAGTTGTAAGTTTTTGAAAGCCTTGGTTTGTAAATAAGAGTTTACTTATTCATTTCCATTTTTTTTGTATAGAACTTAAAGTCTTGTGTAAAGAATTTAAGTTAGGGGGAGATTGTTGGGAAATAGTTTAAGTGTGTTCAAACTGTTAGTTAGACTTCTCAGACTGTTAGTAGATTTTAAATGTAAATCCAAAGTTCATGCTGCTAGTTGAAGAAACTCGAGCTGCCAGTGTAAAAGTTCAAGCTGCCAGAGCAAAACAACTCAAGCTGCTCTGTTCATGCTGTCAAGAGATTCAAGCTGCTCAACAATTTCATAAACAGAAAGTGCTGATTTTCAGGAAAAGATATCTACATGAAGATTCCAGCATATCTACTATCAGAGAAGTCATTATTCGTCAAGGAAACATATCAAGAAGCAATATAAATACATAGAATAGGTCTTTCTATTGTAGGAGTTTTATGCATATTTTGAGTCTGTAATTGCTTTATTGATAGAGTTTTCATAAGCCTCTAAGGTTGTAAAACCCTAAGAACAGTCTGTGCTCTTCGTCTAATCAAACAGATTAGAGGTGATTGTAATCATTGAATTCAGCAATACAAACAGTCTTGATTACTTCTTGTGTGTTTATTCATTATTGATTCTGAAAGTTTTTGTTAAAATAATTAAGTGTTATTCCGCAAACTTCTTGATTAAACTTTGATTCAAAGCAAGATTATTGATTTATACTCTGATAAATTCAAATCAGTTAGTCTTGGTAATTCAGTTTTAGATCCTGACATATTTGTATCCACCTCGTCCCATAGTATGCGGATAAACAGACAAGGAGCGCGCCTCTTTAGATGCATCTGACTTTTTCTTAATTTCAGAACAAAATGATACTTAGTTAACGTTTGCAAACACAATATATAATATGAAAGATATACGTATGGAATTAATTATAATATAACCAAAACTTGGTAAGCTTCCGTGCTCGTGTACTGTATGAAATCAACCCATTCATTGTGCTTGACAATTGCACTATACTTGAGTGAGACTTGATTTAGTTTTGAAGGCGTATCTTTGTTGGGCAGTATGTATTTTTTCCTCAATTTCCTTCTGAAGTTCCTTAGATGTGCAC
Source organism: Centrapalus pauciflorus (assembly GCA_020465985.1). Lineage (NCBI taxonomy): Eukaryota > Viridiplantae > Streptophyta > Magnoliopsida > Asterales > Asteraceae > Centrapalus > Centrapalus pauciflorus. Next base: position 145,867 of record JAANYP010002392.1, on the reverse strand, counting down.
CAAGACGATTCAGCACTAACTTTCTGTATGTCTCATCAACATCAAAATATCACTACAAATAACAAATTAAATACACAAATCTGATTAACAGCATGTTGTTTAACTTTTGAACATTAAGAAATTAAACATAATTGGTTAAAACTAATCGTGATTTCATCCCACAGCTTAGCTCTTGCTTCTGAATCGACCTTCTTCCATGACAAAATCTTCAAGCCTATGTGCTCACGAACCTTGTCTCCTAAAAAACATGCAAACACTGTTCTGTGATCTCCTGTTAGCCTATCCATTGTATCAAACGTTACCTTGAGCTTTAATGCACCGGGTATGCTGTACCGGTTGCGAAACTTAGATAACCTTGTTATGCCCCTAGGCGGAACTACTATTTTGATTGGACTTGCATTGATTGAACATCATCCATCTTTTGTTGTTCATCATAATCATCGTACTCCTCTTATTCATATCCATCATGATCATCTGTCTCGCCATTATTTTGAATAACAAGTTGATTTTTCATGGTTTCAGTATCCATGGTCCTTTAAGTTCTTTTAAAGAGAGTTGAAAAAGATTAAAAATTATGAAGATTCGGCTGAAAAGTGTATAAGCAGATTAATGATTGTGTTTCTAGGCATAAACTGTAATTTTCGAAGTTTAAGGAATGTAAAACGACAAGTCTAATTTAAAAAAATTTCGCATAAATTTTGGCTCCATTTTTTAAATATTTCGGTCCAAAATTAATATTTCGGTCCTAAATTAATAATAAAAATATTAGAATTGTTTTATGAAAAAATGCAAAAAGGCAAAAAGGCATGACATAGCTTAGTGGTAAAGGTGGTGGATGGTGTTAGTGTGTTGGGCTGGTCACGTGTTCGAGTCTAACATATATGTGACTTCTTTGCCTTTTTTATGTTGTAAGTGATAATGATATAAATTATATATTGTATTAACAACCAAAGTTATATAAGCTAAATAACTTATACCTGCTATTTGGGTATAGTTTAAGAACCATTTTTTGCAATTTACTCTAATTGGAATTCAAACCAACATTTGTACATAAACCTAAACATATGTTGTATTATAAATCAAAACGTAGTTTATAAAATAATTACGTGATTAAATTGAACCTAACTTTAATTATTCATGGAATGGAATGGAAATAAAATGATTATATATAACCTAAGTTTACTAAATAATTACTTGATTAATTTTAACCTCAGTTTTATTATTCATGGAACGGAATGCAATTGAATTGAATTGACTCTCTGTATATAACCTTGGTACATGAAATTAACTGATTAATTTTAACCTATGTTTTATTATTCATGGAATGGAATGCAATTGAGTTGAATTGATTATCTGTATATAACCTAGGTTCATGAAATTACCTGATTAATTTTAACCTAAGTTTTATTATTCATGTAATGGAATGGAATGCAATTGAATTGAATTGACTCTCTGTATATAACCTAGGTTCATGAAATTACCTGATTAATTTTAACCTAAGTTTTATTATTCATGGAATGGAATGCAATTGAATTGAAATGAGTATCTGTATATAACCTAGGTTCATGAAATTACCTGATTATATTTAACCTAAGTTTTATTATTCTTGGAATTAAATGCAATTGAATTGAATTGACTCTCTGTATATATCCTAGGTTCATGAAATTACCTGATTAATTTTAACCTAAATTTTATTATTTCATTGAGTTAAATTGAAAAATTATGTTTTTGCAAGTTTCGAGCTGTTAGTTCAATTTCTCAAGTTGTTAGTGCATTTTATCAAGCTGTTAAGTGTTATATAAACCTACGTTCATGAAATTACTTGATTAATTTTAACCTAAGTTTTATTATTCATGGAATGGAATGCAATTAAATTGAATTGACTCTGTGTATATAACCTAGGTTCATGAAATTACCTGATTAATTTTAACATAAGTTTTATTATTCATTGAATGGAATGCAATTGAATTGAATTTATTATGTGTATATAACCTAGGTTCATTAAATTAACTGATTAATTTTAACCTAAGTTTTATTATTCATGGTATGCAATGCAATTGAATTGAATTGATTCTCTGTATATATCATAGGTTCATGAAATTACCTGAGTAATTTTAACCTAAGTTTTATTATTCATGGAATGGAATGCAATTGAATTGAATTGACTCTTTGTATATAACCTAGGTTCATGAAATTACCTGATTAATTTTAACCTAAGTTCTATTATTCATGGAATGGAATGCAATTGAATGGTTATCTGTATATAACCTAGGTTCATGAAATTACCTGATTAATTTTAACCTAAGTTTTATTATTCATGGAATGGAATGCAATTGAAATGAATTGACTCTCTGTATATAACTTAGATTCATGAAATTACCTGATTAAATTTAACCTAAGTTTTATTATTAATGGAATGGAATGCAATTGAATTGAATTGATTATTTGTATATAACCTAGGTTCATGAAATTACCTGATTAATTTTAACCTAAGTTTTATTATTCATGAAATGGAATGGAATGCAATTGAATTAAATTAACTTACATTTTACAAACAATTTTTTGGTTCCCAATAGAAATACCTCATCCATATCCTTCAACAATGCCTAAGACCTAAACGAACAGGCTGGTGGGAATTTTCTTCAAACATTGCTACTGCTTTGATTTGCTTATCCACTGGCCAACAGTTCAATTTTTCTGGTATGATTTTTCAAGGAATGTTAAGTAATCTGAATCCCAAACATGGGAAATTTTTTATGTATCCTAGGTTTTTGTATCACTTTTTTACAAATCATTTTGAAAATTTAAAAACACACACGAGGATACATGCTTCCCATTGTCACACATGGCAATCTGTCAAAAGATTTTTGAAACACAATGACCAATTTTCAGGCACAAACACCCCATTGACTCAAGCAACGAGGACTGTTATTACTGGAAACAGAGAAGTTCCTGAGCATGAACAGCCCCACCTTAATGCTCATCCAACAGGAACCCAAACCCCTCCCCATGGTACAAATAAAACACCATCTGCTCCTTCTGATCAACCTACTCCATCACCCACTGCACTCAAAAAGAAAATAAGTGGTGACGCTCCTTCCATCCCACCTCTCACCCAAATGCCTGAAAGCCCTGCACAGGAGCATCCTCCTGTGCAGAATATCCAAAGGGAAACAAATGAGGACACTCTCAACCTTAACAAGGAGGTGATCAACCTAACAAAGGTTGATCATATGCTATCTGTGGCTATCACTACTGATACTCCTGCAAGAGGGGTTCAGGACAGTGACAACATCCTTAAGACCACTACCATGGCAACAGAGGATGTTCATACATCTTCTGGAAGTCCCCAGAACCATGAACAGAGGGGCCTAGACTTTTTCCTAGGAGAACATGTTTTGGTAATACTGCGAGTGATATTCCAAAGGTGCCAACAACACTTGAGGACATTGAGGCTAGTTTGCAACTACAGGCATTGATGAATCCTACTCTTGTACCTATTATTGCTGCCTTGGATCACTACAAGGCTATCATTGAAGCTCAAGGCAAACAAATTGCAAGAATGCAACAAGTCATAGTTGCACAACAATAGAATATTGTCATGACAAAGCATGCCTTGACAATAGCTGGTGAGAGCCTACTCAAACATGATGCTACACTTGCAGCATTGGTTGCAAAAGTCCTTCCTCCCTCTGAACGACCTGATGCATCCAAAACGGGGGAGAATCAAACACCACCAGGATGGTGCGGTTAAACGTGATCGTAAGCTTGGTTATACATTGGTTGACCTGACTACTTTAGGCCACAAGCTTGATCCGTTCATATTAGCCTCACAAGCACAACAAGTGTTTTATGTGAAAGCCCAGAATAATAAAAAGTTGTATATTGTCTTCAACACACCTCCGAAGAATTACAGAAATATATATGATGAAATCGATGAGGAATTTAGCACCGTCATTCACCCGCACAATGATAACATTTGGCCACGTGTGGATGAAAGTGACTTGGGTACTGAATCAAGAGATGATTATTATCGAAGCAACTGTGAATGTATTATTATACGAAAATCCAAGTGATCGAACCATGTCGTGCGCTGGAACCATGTCTTGTAAATGACCTTTTAATTAATTAATTTATGGAATGATTATCTGTACGTATCTTAGTTTCTATGTGACTTCGACATTTTATTTTATGGTGCAGTAAGTTATTGTAGTGGAATATGATTTAGTCACACAAATTATTATGTGACCATAGAGTATCTGCTTTTGGCTACACTAAAATCGTGTGTGACAAACTTGAGTTCATGATTTAGTCACATAACAAATTACTTCATGTGAATATATACTAGAATATGATTTAGTCACATAAAATTACTTCATGTGACCGTATAGTGGAATATGATTTGGTCACCCAAAAATTTATTCAAGTGACCATATAGTGGCATATATTATTATTTAGTTTTATTATTCATGGAATTGAATTGATTGTATATAACCTAAGATTATAAAATTACTTGATTAATTTTAACCTAACTTTTATTATTCACTAAAGTTAAATTGAGAAATCCTGTTAGTGCAGATCTAGAACTGTTAGTTCAATTTCTCAAGCTGTTAGTCCATTTTTTTCAAGCTATTAAGTGTTTTATAACATAAGTTTATAAACTTACTTGATTAATTTTAACCTACGTTTTATTATTTAGTTGAATTAAATTGAGAAATTATATTTTCGCAAATCTGGAACTGTTACTTCAATATCTCAAGTTGTTAGTACATTTTATCAAGCTGCTAATTGTTTTATAAACTAAGTTTATAAAATTAGTTAATTAGTTTTAACCTAAGTTTTATTATTCATGGAATAGAATGGAATTGAATTGATTATATATAACCTAAGTTTATAAAATTACTTGATTAATTTATATCCTAACATTTATATTTTGACATTCTAACACTCACAACACTTTAGAAACACATACTAACTTATGTGACCATATAGTGTTTGCTTTTGGGTACACTGAAATCGTGTATGACAAACTCGAGTTCATGATTTAGTCACATAAGAAATTACTTCATGTGACCATATACCGGAATACGATTTAATCACACATATAATTACTTCATGTGACCGTATACTGGAATATAATTTGGTCACCCAAAAAATTATTCAAGTGACCATATAGTGACATATGATTTAGTCACACAAAATGGCACTCAATGTGACTAATACGTATTAGATTTTTACATTCTAACACACACTAAACTTTAGCCACACATAATAACTTATGTGACCATATAGTATGTGCTTTTGGCTACACTAAAATCGTGTCTGACAAACTCGAGTTCATGATTTAGTCACATAACAAATTACTTTATGTGACCATATACTGGAATATGATTTAGTCAGACATACAATTATTTCATGTGACCATATACTGGAATATGATTTGGTCACCCAAAAAACTATTCAAGTGACCATATAGTGGCATATGATTTAGTCACACAAAATGGCACTCAATGTGACTAATACGTATTAGATTTTTACATTTTAACACACGCTACACTTTAGCCACAAATAATAACTTATGTGACCATATAGTATGTGCTTTTGGCTACACTAAATCGTGTGTGACAAACTCTAGTTCATCATTTAGTCACATAACTAATTACTTCATGTGACCATATATTGGAATATGATTTAGTCACACATACAATTACTTCATGTGGCCATATACTAGAATATGATTTGGTCACCAAAAAATTATTCAAGTGACCATATAGTGGCATATGATTTAGTCACACAAAATGGCACTAAATGTGACTAATACGTATTAGATTTTTACATTCTAACACACACTACACTTTAGCCACACATAATAACTTATGTGACCATATAGTATGTGCTTTTGGCTACACTAAAATCGTGTGAAACAAACTCGAGTTCATCATTTAGTCACATAACAAATTACTTCATGTGACCATAAACTGGCATTTGGTCACACTATTCAACTGTGTCGCCGTTTTGTCACATTTTATGTGTGTAACGTGACTAATGCTTCGAACTTAATAAGCAAAAAAAAAACTCCAGATACCTTTAGTCACATAAATGTTCGAATGTGTGGCAATACATTTTAGATTGGTCACACGATTGGAGTTCAGATGTGACTAAAAGAATGACGTGAATTTTAGTTTTGTATCTTTAGTCACACAAATATTCTAATGTGTGACGATTTGATTTCGAGCATGTGTGACCAAAGCCCATTTTTGTACAAGTGGTAGCTGTTCCTTCAATTTAAAGCTCTTATATGTAATTGTAATGACATATAATATTCAGGTTGAGAGAAAATTAGCGATCTCCAAAGAAAGTGTTTCAGATGCCATAAGGTGGATTTCACATGGACCACGCGCCACCATACTGAAACACACTGCATATAACATCAACGGGTATACATTTCATACTAAATGTAGTGACGGCAGCGTTTACCAAGACAGTGAGGTTAGTGTTGTGACAGACGATATGCACATATCCAAAGGAGTAGGAACCACAAGACGCCAATTGTATTATGATGTTTTGCAAGAAATATGGGTACTTAATTATCGTTTCAGGCAACTCCCTCTTTTCAAATGTGATTGGGTTAGCCATCAGGCTGCTGCGGTCAAACGTGATCTTAAACTTGGTTATACATTGGTTGACCTGACTACTTTAGGCCACAAGCTTGATCCGTTCATATTAGCCTCACAAGCACGACAAGTGTTTTATGTGAAAGACCAGCAATAAAAAGTTGTCTATTGTTTTCAACACACCTCCGAAGAATTACAGAAATATATATGATGAAATCGATGAGGAATTTAGCACCGTCATTCACCCGCACAATGATAACATTTTGCCACATGTGGATCAACGTGAACTGGGTTCTGAATGAAGAGATGATTATTATCGAAGCAACTGTGAAGGTATTGTTATACGAAAATCCATGTGATCGAACCATGTCGTGCGCTGGAACCATGCCTTGTAAATTACCTTTTAATTAATTTATTTATGGAATGATTATCTGTACGTATCTTAATTTCTATGTGACTTTGACATTTTATTTTATAGTGCAGTAAATTATTGTAGTGGAATATGATTTAGTCACACAAACAATTTTGTGACCATATGGTATCTGGTTTTGGCTACACTGAAATCGTGTGTGACAAACTCGAGTTCATGATTTAGTCACACAACAAATTACTTCATGTGACCATATACTGGAATATGATTTAGTCACACATACAATTATTTCATGTGACCATATAGTGGAATATGATTTGGTCACCCAAAAAATTATTCAAGTGACCATATAGTGACATATGATTTAATTTTATTATTCATGGAATGGAATGGAATTGAATTGATTATATATAACCTAAGTTTATAAAATTACTTGATTAATTTTAACCTAAGTTTTATTATTCACTTGAGTTAAATTGAGAAATTCTGTTTTTGCAAATCTCGAACTGTTAGTTCAATTTCTTAAGCTGTTAGTGCATTTTCTCAAGCTGTTAAGTGTTTTATAAACTTATGTTTATAAAATTACTTGATTAATTTTAACCTAAGTTTTATTAATCATGGAATGGAATTGAATTTAATTGATTATAAATAACCTAAGTTTAGAAAAATTACTTGATTTATTTATATCCTAAAATTTAGATTTTGACATTCTAACACACACTACACTTTAGTCCCACATACAATTACTTCATGTGACCACATAGTGGAATATGATTTGGTCACCCAAAAAATTATTCAAGTGACCATATAGTGGCATATGATTTAATCACACAAAATGTCACTCAATGTGACTAATACGTATTAGATTTTGACATTCTAACACAGACTACACTTTAGACACACATACTAACTTTTTTGACCATATAGTGTGAAGACCTGTCCTGATGGGGCAGTCCTCAGAGTCTAGGTCCCACATCTTGCAACACGATATCAATCATAACTAAGATAGAGTAATTATATTGCAGAATTTCAAATTACAGGTACAAACATTTAGGATTAAGTTTAATACAATTTTAGTATAGATTACAGTTTTCAAATTAAACTTATAAAGGGTACAAGACTAATCTAATTCATGTCATAATACAATCAAATCAAATCTACCCAGACCACCACAATTATCGTCTGTCAATCTCTACCGAAGGTTTGTTGAGTAGTGGTCTATAGAAAACTTCAATCTCGATTCTTGAAAGACCTAAGAACTAAGTCCAGCAGGTGCTTTTCCTGTAAAAAGTTTAAGGGAAAAGCACCTGCTGGACCTAGTTCTTAGGTCTTTCAAGAGTCAAGATTGAAGTTTTCTATAGACCACTACTCAACAAACCTTTGGTACAGATTGACAGACGATAATTATGGTGGTCTGGGTAGATTTGATTTGATTGTATGATGACATGAATTAGATTAGTCTTGTACCCTTTATAAGTTTAATTTGAAAACTTTAATCTATACTAGAATTGTATTAAACTAAATCCTAAATGTTTGTACCTGTAATTTGAAATTCTGCAATATAATTACTCTATCTTAGTCATGATTGATATCGTGTTGCAAGATGTGGGACCTAGACTCTGAGGACTGCCCCGTAAGGACAGGCCTTCACAGGATGGTATCAGAGCCCATAGTTTGAGTGAAACAAGTATTACGTGAGTAATACTTGGTCTCAAACTGAAGCAATACATATGTATCAATCATTTAGGTGGTTTGAAGTGAGATAGGATGTACAGACTGTTAGGATGGGAATAAGGGTACATAGATTTAAGTCTATAAACTGATAGTTAAATGATTTTAATTTTCAGTAAAGATGTCAGGATTAGGTGATTTCCCCAACAATATGACTCCCCAACAGATGTTTGAAATGGTACAACAACTATTAGCCCAACACTCTGAACAACAAAACAAGAATATGCAAGAACAGCTTCAGGCTAGAGCTGAGACCGAAGCTAAGAGACGTGCTGATAAAAAGAATAAGAGAAAAGAAAAACAAATCCAAAATGATGAGTCTGATTCTAATAACTCGAACCCTGAAACCCAAATTGCACAGCCGAAAGGCTGTAAGTTTAAATATTTTAAAGCGAGCGGTGGCCTGAACTTTTAGGGTATAGTAAATCCAATTCAGGCGATGGATTGGAATAGCCACACTGAAGAAATCTTCAGAATTTCTGACTGCTTAGAATCCAAGAAAGTGAGTTATGCTTCTGCTTTATTTGTCGGCGCTGCCCGTGCTTGGTGGAAGACTCAGAGGAGCATTTATGGCGAGGAGGTCATCCAGACTTTAGAGTGGGAACAGTTTCTTGACATGTTTAACGCGAAGTATTGTCCTGTTGACCAACAAGACAAAATGGAGGTCCAACTGATGCAATTAACTCAAGGAACCAAGATTGTTGATGAGTATGAGCACGAATTCTTGCGGCTCTGTGGCTATTCCTCATATCAAGTAGCCACTGAGGAAAGAAAAATGATCGAATAGATTTCGCGGAGGGCTTAATCCGAGATACAGACACCCGATGAGTGCGATGAAGTATAAGAGTTACTTAGAGATGGTTGAAGCTGCAAGGCCATTCGAGAGGGGATACCTAGAGTATGGTGATCAACTCTATGCTCCATCGACGAACCCGACATGTCCATCTCCCCCAAAGAAGCAGAGATTCGGCAGATTCTTTAAGTCCAACAAATCTCAATCCCAGCAACCCCAGCAATCTCAACAATACAGTTCGCCTCAGAAAGCTCAAGCTTATTCCCTTACAAATGAACCACGATTCTGCAAGAGATGCAGAAAATCACACATGGGACTGTGTAATCCGGACGACGTCACTTGCTATGTGTGTAGCAAGATCGGCCATAGTAGTGAAGAGTGCCCCCAGCGAGGACTTGGATGTGCAAAATGTGGGAAGCGTGGACACTTTATGTATCAGTGTTAGAGCGGACGCCGAGGCCAATCGCAATCATCAGCTGGAGGTTCTACGATGAAAAGCTGAGCTGCAACTCCAACTGCAAGGACCCGCGCATTTTAAATAACAGCAGAGGAAGCGAAAGAAGCCCCTGATGTGGTTACCGGTACGTACTTGCTAAATTCGATACCTGCTCGTGTATTATTCGATTCCGGTGCTAGTCGTTCATACATATCGACTAATTTTGCTCAAAGACTGTTTAAGTTTCCTTCAAAGCTTCCCGTTATACTTTATATAGAGACGGCCAGTAACAACTATGTTATGGGTTATTCCGTTTACCGAAATTGCACTCTGCTTTTTAATAACATTGTGTTCAACCTTGATCTTATTCCGCTTCCGTTAAAAGAGTTCGACGTTATAATCGGTATAGACTAGCTAACGAATAATGAAGCTATGATCGTCTATAACCTCCGAATCACCGGAATCAAGACTTCAGACGGCCGAGTGTTAGAAATCAAAGGCGACAAACGTAAAGGTGCTCACTGCTTCATTTCTGTTGAGAAAGCGCATAAATATTTTTCTAAGGGTCATGAATCCTATTTGTGTTTTGTCTCATCTGAAACTGTCTCTGAAGCCAACAAGAAGTCCATTTCTGATATTCTGATCGTCTGTGAGTTCCCAGACGTATTCCCTGATGATATTTCTGGAGTGCCACCAGAACGTCAAGTTGAATTCGGCATTGACTTACTTCCTAGTGCGGCTCCAATTGCTAAAGCTCCCTACAGACTTGCGCCTGCAGAGATGCAGGAAATGTCAAAGCAATTGCAAGATCTGTTAAAGGATTTATCCGACCTAGTTCATCTCTGTGGGGTGCACCTGTCTTGTTCGTTAAAAAGAAAGGCAGAACTCTCCGAATGTGCATCGACTATCGTGAGTTGAAAAAAATCACTATCAAGAATAGGTATCCCCTGCCTAGAATCGATGACGTATTTGATCAACTTCAAGGAGCAAAGTTACTTCTCCAAAATCGATCTTCGTTCTGGATATCATCAGTTAAAAGTCAGAGATGAGGATATTCCGAAAATAGCCTTCCGAACGAGATACGACCATTCTGAATTTCTCGAAATGCCGTTTGGTTTAACGAATGCACCAGCAGCGTTCATGGATCTCATGAATCGTGTGTGCAGGCCAATGCTGGATAAATCAGTTATTGTATTCATAGACAATATTCTGATTTACTCCAAAACGGAGGCTGGTCATGTTGTTCATCTGCGTCAATTGCTAGAGTTATTGAGAAAAGAAAGACTGTACGCAAAATTTTCCAAGTGCGAATTCTGGCTCAGACAGGTATGACCTTATATTGTCTCTAGCTATTTCCTAAGCGTTCTATGTTTCAATAAAAACTTGAAATTCGACTTTGTTACTTTTATAGATCCAATTCCTTGGCCATGTTGTATCTAGCGAAGGTATCTCTGTTGATCCGTCTAAAGTCGAGGCTGTTCAGAAGTGGCAAACGCCTCGCAATGCCTTCGAAATCAGAAGTTTCCTTGGATTGGTTGGTTATTACCGGCGATTCATTAAAGACTTCTCAAAGATTGTCGTGCCACTCACGATGCTAACACGAAAGAATACACCTTTCGTATGGGCTGATAAACAGCAAGAGGCATTTAAAACCCTAAAGCAGAATCTAATTCAAGCGCCAATCCTAGCCTTACCAGAGGGCAATGATGACTTCGTTGTCTATAGCGATGCATCTGGTACTGGTCTAGGCAGTGTTCTCATGCAAAGGGGAAAAGTCATTGCCTATGATTCAAGGCAATTGAAAGATTATGAGAAAAGTGCATCAACTCATGATCTTGAGTTGGCTGCAGTTACCTTTGCACTGAAAATCTGGTGTCATTATCTCTATGGAACTCGGTGTCAGCTTTACACCGACCATTAAAGCCTCAAACATCTCTTTACTCGAAAGGATCTGAACATGAAACAGCGACGGTACGTCCTTGGAACTTATCAAGGACTATGATTGCGAGATCCTATATCATCCCGGCAAATCCAACGTGGTCGCGGATGCTTTGAGTAGAAAGGTGTATCCTGAAAAGTGTTGCTATGCCCTGACTCCCGTTGTGTTCTCTTCTGATCATATTGAAGACACCAGGTCTGCCCAAGCTGAAGCTCTGAAAGAAGAAAATCTCTGTTCTGAAAATCTAAAAGGGCAAATGCAATTTCTGTCTATGAATCATTTGGGACTTCTATGTCTCAAGGAAAACCGAATTTGGATTCCTAAGCATGGTTCTATCCGCAACACTCTTCTATCTGAAGTCCATCAGTCCAAGTTATCTATTCATCCTGGCAGCTCAAAGATGTACTTTGATCTTAAAGCTTATTATTGGTGGCCAGGAATGAAGAAAGACATCGGTCAGTTTATCGAAAGCTGTAGAGTCTGTCAAATGGTTAAGGAAGAACATCAGAAACCCTTCGGGGATATGCAACCATTACCAGTTCCTGAGTGGAAGTGGGAGCATATAACCATGGACTTCGTTACGAAATTGCCTAAAACCAAGAGACAGCACGACTCCATCTGGGTGGTCGTGGATCGCTTAACGAAGTCAGCTCATTTCATACCGATGAAAGAGACATACTCCCTTGATAGATTGGCACAAATGTACATTACTGAAGTTATTTCCCGTCAGGGTGTGCCGAAATCTATCGTCTCTGATCGTGAAAGCCGTTTCACTTCGAGATTCTGGAAAGCGCTGCAAAAGGGGATGGGTACTCGAATCTCTATGAGTACTGCCTATCATCCTAATGCAGATGGACAAAGTGAACGCACTATCTTAACCCTTGAAGATATGCTCTGTGCCTGCGTTCTTGATCTGGGTGGTAACTCGGATGACCATTTACCTTTGGTCGAATTCTCATACAACAACTGTTATCATTCTACGATCAAGATGGCTCCTTTTGAAGCTTTGTATGGAAGAAAGTGCAGAACTCCCACCTGTTGGCGCAAAACAGGTGAATCTCCTTTATCAGGTCCTGCCCTTCTACAGTTGACTCATGAGAAGATTCAACCTGTTAGAAGGAATATTCTTGAACCTCAAAGCAGGCAGAAGTCATATTACGACAACAGGCACAGATCTATCAGTTTTGCAGTTAACGATTGGGTGATGCTTAAAGTGTCTCCAATGAAGAATGTGGTGAGATTCATAAAGCGAAACAAGCTAGCTCCAAGATTTATTGGTCCGTTCAAGATAATTTTAAAAGGTAGGGAATCAATCTTACCGTCTTGAATTGCCAACAGACTTAGCGGTAATACATCTGGTATTCCATGTTAGTCATTTGAGAAAGAGTCTAGCAGATGAAAGAGAAGTGCAAATACCACATGTTGATCTGCAAATTGATGAGAAGCTTCGAGTGGTTGAGGAGCCAGAATGTATTCTTGATTCGAAGACCAAAAAGCTTCGCAATAAAGAGATACAGACGGTGCTCGTCCAGTGGAAACACCACAAAGGTTCGGATCAGTCTTGGGAATCAAGAGATGTCATGAAAGCTACGTATCCAAGTCTGTTCGAACAAAGCTAACTTCGAGGACGAAGTTTGTGCGTGGTGGAACCCATTCTGTAACAACCTAGTCTTAACTGAACTTTAATTTCTGTATTTGATCCAATAATGTAATTTAATTACATTATTTGTTTTGTAATTTAATTAAGTAATGAAATTATTTAATTAAGTTAAATAATGTTATAAATTATTAAGATGATCAAATTTAAAAAGAGATGTATTATGCACAAGTATAGGGTTTAAATGGAATATTTTTCAAAGTAAATATATAAAAACCCACAAATGAGACTTAATGCTCATTTATCTCATTTAAAGAAAACAATTTGCTCTCTCCTTTTCTCTTCAACCTACGGCTTCCTCAACAAAACCATTAAAGATTTCATAAAGTTACAATTAAATTGAAGATTTAATTCAAAGGAAGTTACAAACATCATCAAACAACAAGAATCTACAACATTCAAGGTAAGAATTTTTTAAAATTTCGAATTATAAGGATTCTTGTGTTCGGTTTTTCACAAAAACTGAAAGAAAGATTTAAAGCATGATTTGATGTTGCATGTTGGAAATTTCAGTTAGAAATCATGAATTTAAGTCATTAAAAGTTATGCAAACAAAAATTGTGGGTTGGATCGTCCAAATATAGGAGAAATCTGAATTTTTGTAAAAATTTATGTTCTTGCGAAAAAGTGTCTATTTTGGACGATTTTAGGTGATTATTTGTGTTCATGATAGGGAAAATAGTGTAAAAACATCCCAATAACGATTATATAACTTATTTTTAAGTTGCATGTTAATAAAAATGTGTTTAGAGAATTTTGATGAAAAATACGTATGAATAAAAGTTGGAACATCAAGAACAAAATCTGGAAAAATTATAAGTCTTGGGATCCGATTTCGGATGTGGTGCCCATTTCGGACCTTTTCGGATGACATATCTTGGATGAAAGCATATCTGAATTCGGATGGATCAGTTTGGTTCGGTCCGGATGTCCCAATTCGGATGGTCCTAATCCAGACGGTCCCAATCCGGATGCCCTATTCGGATGGTCTGGCTCGGATGGTCCGAATCCGGGTGATCTGAATTCGGATGGGTCATTTTTCATGCTTCAAAATAATAAAATAAATAATATGTGCCGTAATTATAAGTCTCATGATTATATGATGAAAGAACATTAAATAAAGCAACATGATATATATATATATATATATATATATATATATATATATATATATATATATATATATATATATATATCTTTTGAGAATTCAAAGAAACAAAGAAAATGAAAAATGATTGATGAGTTATCAGTTATCGATCAGAATCAGATCAGATAAAGATTTCAAGCAAAAATGTTCTTGTTATGATATAATTCTGGACGGGTTCAGAAAAATTCTGAACAAAGAATTAAAGATTAAAGATATTGAAAGTGGGTCAAAGACTTGAAAAGCAAAGCCAGAGATCAGATAAAAAAAATTAAAGATAAAATTCTGAGATAACTCAGGTGGTGGATTAAATCTGCTTGATAAGACCACAGAACCTGTGAGTTATAGACATTCAGTTTTACATGCTAGATTCCGGTTGAGACATATTGTTGATGATAGTTTGATTTGACATTCATACATGCTCAGCTGGATTGTGACCTTTGCTCACCATGGTTCGGTGATGCCCTGTGGATCATGATAGTTATTTGACTTATCATCCCGCATGACATTGTACTTACAGTTCATTTCATATATTGTTATGAATTTATTGCTATCATGACCTTGATTAATTATGCTTTCATTATTGCTCGCATTTTTGACATATTGATTCAGCTTAGCATGACTAGCCTTGTCGGTCTATTGTTCTAGACCATGCTACTTCACTAGTTCTATTGAACTTGGTATTGATACTCCGATGTTCCCCCATGTTGATTACTGGTAGCTAGCCCAGTACAAGTGGATAGCTTCCACTAAAAGCGTGAGCGTGGCCTGAACATCATCCAACTCTATGACTACTATGTCTCAATCATGAGTGGCTGTAGCGGCAGTCAACACATATCACGCTAGACCCATGATCCGCTTGATAAAATGCATGTAATCTGAAAATCTATATTCTCACTAAGAATTGCTTATAGTTGTTGTTTAGACTTTTTACAGGAAAAGATAAGGGAAAATCACCTGCTGGACCTAGTTCTTAGGTCTTTCAAGAATCAAGATTGAAGTTTTCTATAGACCACTACTCAACAAACCTTCGGTACAGATTGACAGGCGATAATTGTGGTGGTCTGGGTAGATTTGATTTGATTGTATGATGACATGAATTAGATTAGTCTTGTACCCTTTATAAGTTTAATTTTAAAACTGTAATCTATACTAAAATTGTATTAAACTTAATCCTAAATGTTTGTACCTGTAATTTGAAATTCCGCAATATAATTACTCTATCTTAGTTATGATTGATATCGTGTTGCAAGATGTGGGACCTAGACTCTGAGGACTGCCCCGTAAGGACAGGCCTTCAATTACATTATTGGATCAAATACAGAATTTAAAGTTCAGTTAAGACTAGGTTGTTACATATAGTATCTGCTTTTGGCTACACTGAAATCGTGTGTGACAAACTCGAGTTCATGATTAGTTAGATAACAAATTACTTCATATGACCATATACTGGAATATGATTTAGTCACATATACAATTACTTCATGTGACCATATAGTGGAATATGATTTGGTCACCCAAAAAAATATTCAAGTGACCACATAGTGGAATATGATTTAGTCACACAAAATGGCACTCAATGTGACTAATACGTATTAGATTTTGACATTGTAACACACACTACACTTTAGACACATATACTAACTTATGTGACCATATAGTATTTGCTTTTGGCTACACTGAAATCGAGTGTGACAAACTCGAGTTCATGATTTAGTCACATAACAAATTACTTCATGTGACCATATAGTGGCATTTGGTCACATTGTTCAACTGTGTGACGCCGTTTTGTCACATTTATGTGTGTAAAGTGACTAATGCTTCGAACTTAATCAGCAAAAAAAACCATCAGATTCCTTTAGTCATATAAATGTTCGAAGGTGTGACAATACATTTCAGATTGGTCACACGATTGGAGTTCATATGTGACTAAAAGAATCACGTGAATTTTAGTTTTGCATCTTTAGTCACACAAATATTTTAATGTGTGACAATTTGATTTCGACTTGTGTGACCAAAGCCCATTTTTGTACTAGTGATAGTAAAAAGATTGACATTAGCAAAATAAATATCCTATTTTTTTAAATTAAAAAAATTTTAAAATAACTAATTTTTAAATCAAAAAACTATACCATAAAAACGAGAATTTTATACGCTTTAAAACAAGACCGATCATGATATATTTTTTTCGAAAAAATTTTACGTGTTTATTTTTCGTAAAAAAAATTTACCCAGACCACTATGTAATATAGCATGACGAGATCATTCAATGTCGAAGTAATACTTCATACTGTATATTAAACGTTGAAGTAATACTATATATCATATAGCAACACTGCATATACATTCAATATTAAAAGAGTCAAAATAATGGTCAAATTAGTAGTCAAACTTGGTGGATTTCACGAGACCGGTCATAATAAATTTTTTTCGAAAAACTTTTACCTGTTTATTTTTCGTTAAAAAAATTTACCCAGACAACCATTCGATATATCATATCGAGATCATACAGTGTCGAATTACAGTTTATATCATATATTCAACGTCGAAGTATTACTATATATCGTACATTTGTGTATACATTCAATATTAAAAGAGTTGAAATAATGGTCAAAGTTAGTAGTCAAAGTTGGTGGACTACCCTTAATTTAATGTTAATTGCAAATTTACCATCTTATCCCTAGTGTTATATTATAATCATATGGTATAGATTGGTTCAATAATTCTGCATTAAACTAAGGTTCTGCAATGATCCCAACCATATATATATATATATATATATATATATATATATATATATATATATATATATATATATATATATATATATATATATATATATATCAATGATGTATCATATTAGACAAGGGTACCATTTAAACATGTCCAATACGATAAAATATTTAATTTCATCAAATATTGCAATATACACATGTTCAAAAGTACATTATTATTGACAAGTTCACATCACTAACATGTTTATTATGATAAAATGTTCTATTTCATGCAAAATAGCAATATGCACATGTTCAAAGGTGCAATATGTATGAACATGTTCATATTGCACTTTTGCATTAAATTAAACGTTTAAACATTTTTAACGTAATTATTATATAAATGATGTGAACTAGTTAATCATAATGCAATTTTGAACATATGAATATTATACTTTTGCATTAAATATGGTACTCCATGGATCTCAACCCCCGCCCCCCCCCCCCCCCCCAACACACACACATACACAGCGCACCAGAATGTAACACATTTAAAATTAATTTTTTTCATAAACATGTTTTAATTAACATTACAAAGATGATTTAAATTTCACGAAAATTCGAACATTCTAAGTGCATGAAATCACGCATCACATAAATGCACGTTCACATATAATCAAATTTATGTTAGTGTATGTTCACTTCATTTATTAGGAGCTAGGAGATGTGAATGTATATGAAATTTACATATTATCTTCATGATGTTAATTAAAACATGTTTATGAAAAAAAACATACAAAAGTTTTTTTTAAGGTGGTATAATCTGGGGCGCTTCAAAATGACTGGTACTCTCTCGAACCACACACACGCGTGTGTGTGTGTGTGTGTGTGTGTATGCAGAGTACCGTGAGTACATACGGGTTTCGGATATGAACATGCTCTGAAAAAAAATTTGTTAATGTTTTTTTCATATTCATTTGATTACAAATAATATAAGGCTATTTGTAAAAAAAATTGCGTACATTCACACTTTCTAGCATCTTAAAAGTCATGTGAACGTGAAAAAATTTATTTGAACATGCTTAGTGTGAACATACGTTCACAACTGTGCAGTTCATGTAAACACACACGTTTCACATAGTTCTAGTGTGTGTTTATGTGTGATTTTTTGCAAGTAGTCTTATATTAT
Organism: Centrapalus pauciflorus; assembly: GCA_020465985.1. Taxonomy (NCBI): domain Eukaryota; kingdom Viridiplantae; phylum Streptophyta; class Magnoliopsida; order Asterales; family Asteraceae; genus Centrapalus; species Centrapalus pauciflorus. Next base: position 127,280 of record JAANYP010002392.1, on the reverse strand, counting down.
TGAGTTAAACATGATCATGAAACTTTTTTTCAAAAAAAATGGTTTTAAGCGAGGTACCTCTGGTACTCCGCAAAACTAATGGTACTCATTTGAACCCATATATATATATATATATATATATATATATATATATATAATTTGGACATGGCCGATCCAATCATTTTTGAGGACCCGGACCAAAACATAAAATAGACCCTATAAATATATATGTATATTTAAAATAAACAAAATTCAAGTAAAAAAGATAAATTAACAACAAAAAAATTATAATTATATAATGTTAATACAAAAAGTTTTGCAAGTCATTAACTTTGTTTAATTGTTAATAGATCTAAGTATATAATAGATTTCCTAACAATAGGTCCTTACGATTAATGGGCCCTGGGCGGTTGTCCGTGTAGACCTTGCTCAGGGCCGGCCCCGAATTTGGAGCGTCTTAAAACACACTAGAAAAGAAGTATACTTTATAATCCATCAACAAAAATGAGTTTAACGAGAGTTATTAATAACAAGAAAGAATTGGTTACATACTAATAAATTAACTACATCTGTTACTAAACAATCAGAGATTTCCCAGGAGCTTTCTCTTGAGCATTGGAGTACAAAAGTTTGTGTGCTAGGCGGCCAAATTTCACTGCGTACAATGAGGTGGAAACAAAGATAACTAGGCAGGTAGAACACACAGAAGTTGCAAAACCAAGAGTTGGTGTTAGCACAACAAAAGTGACTGTTATGAAGGCGATTTCCATTGCGACCATAGCCATTCCTATAAGCATATACATTGCAAAAGCTCTTCCGTTGATACGATCCAGTTCCTCCTCATAAATTTTATTTTGCGTGTAACCGTTAAGTAACATCCTAATGTTTTCAATTAAAACACAACAAGACCAAATGAAAGCTAAAGCATTTGTGACAACAAATGCCTTGTATATTGATTTTTTCAGTAGAACGGGCATCCCTTGTCTGGGGCCTTCATTACCGTCAAAACCACCCGGCACCGTAAAAGCAGCTGCAAAGGATGCTGTAGCAATAAGAGCAGCTACTAGTATAATTTGATCCATCATTTGAAAGTGTTTTTGTGCTTCCTCTGAAAGATAAGCATCATTAATCTTCCATTTTGTAGTCCCTTTGATGGTCTGTATATATATTTTATTACATTTTATCAAAAATCCCGTTTACTATTATATACTTTCTTTATCGTAGAAAAACATTCATCATTATAATTTAGCCATTTAGGAAAATAGAACATTTTAAATTGTTTTCAAATATAGACAAACAACACCGAAGGGTGAACTTATTTGCACTAAGGGATACAAATATAAGATGGAAAATTACTAAACCTGGTGATGGAAAGTTTATTGGATGACATTTGGATACATCATTAACCTTCTTACAGCATGTTTTATATGGACTTTAATGAAGTTTATAGAAAATTAGGCTCAGTGGCTTAGCCAGGATTATTGTTGTGGGTGGGCCAAATTTTTTACTAAACAAAGGATGTATGTTAACACGACAAATAAGTAACGTGTAATCGTACGAATACATCAATTGTCCTTTGTCTCTCTCTCTCTCTCTCTCTCTCTCTCTCTATATATATATATATATATATATATATATATATATATATATATATATGTATGTATGTATGTATGTGTGTGTGTGTGTGTGTCTGTGACACACATACATACGCACACACACACAGAGAATATGATTACTATGAGAAATTAAATATTTTTGAGAAAATAAAATAAGCAGTTTTAACCACAAGTTTTTAGGTGTCATCATTTTTTATAATATTTTCTGGTGGGTTCATTTTGATACAACGTTTTTTATTGAATCATGAAATAATAAATCGATCCAACAAATTTATTCTTTAATAAAACATTTCTCATAAGTATTTAACTTTTCATTTGAATACACACACACACATACATATATATATATATATATATATATATATATATATATATATATATATATATATATATATATATATATATATATATATATATATATATATATATATATATATATATATATATAATATATATATATATATATATATATATATATATATTACTATCTATATATATATATATATATATATATATATATATTATATATATATATATATATGGTATATATTGTTGGGTTGTCCATGGCCTACCGCTTCCAAGGAGGCTACGCCCCGCCCCTAATTAGGCTTGTAGTTTTAAAAGCTCTAACTCCTTTGGATAAAATTGTTTTTAGGAGCTTATTAAAATCGTAAGCAAATACTTCACTAGCTTTTAGTATTTGTTAATGTTTTTTTCATATTCATTTGATTACAAATAATATAAGGCTATTCGTAAAAAAAATTACGTACATTCACACTTTCTACCATCTTAAAAGTCATGTGAACGTGAAAAAATTTATTTGAACATGCTTAGTGTGAACATACGTTCACAACTATGCAGTTCATGTAAACACACACGTTTCACATAGTTCTAGTGTGTGTTTATGTGTGATTTTTTGCAAGTAGTCTTATACTATTGAGTTAAACATGATCATGAAACTTTTTTTTAAAAAAAATGGTTTTAAGCGAGGTACCTCTGGTACTCCGCAAAACTAATGGTACTCATTTGAACCCATATATATATATATATATATATATATATATATATATATAATTTGGACATGGCCGATCCAATCATTTTTGAGGACCCGGACCAAAACATAAAATAGACCCTATAAATATATATGTATATTTAAAATAAACAAAATTCAAGTAAAAAAGATAAATTAACAACAAAAAAATTATAATTATATAATGTTAATACAAAAAGTTTTGCAAGTCATTAACTTTGTTTAATTGTTAATAGATCTAAGTATATAATAGATTTCCTAACAATAGGTCCTTACGATTAATGGGCCCTGGGCGGTTGTCCGTGTAGACCTTGCTCAGGGCCGGCCCCGAATTTGGAGCGTCTTAAAACACACTAGAAAAGAAGTATACTTTATAATCCATCAACAAAAATGAGTTTAACGAGAGTTATTAATAACAAGAAAGAATTGGTTACATACTAATAAATTAACTACATCTGTTACTAAACAATCAGAGATTTCCCAGGAGCTTTCTCTTGAGCATTGGAGTACAAAAGTTTGTGTGCTAGGCGGCCAAATTTCACTGCGTACAATGAGGTGGAAACAAAGATAACTAGGCAGGTAGAACACACAGAAGTTGCAAAACCAAGAGTTGGTGTTAGCACAACAAAAGTGACTGTTATGAAGGCGATTTCCATTGCGACCATAGCCATTCCTATAAGCATATACATTGCAAAAGCTCTTCCGTTGATACGATCCAGTTCCTCCTCATAAATTTTATTTTGCGTGTAACCGTTAAGTAACATCCTAATGTTTTCAATTAAAACACAACAAGACCAAATGAAAGCTAAAGCATTTGTGACAACAAATGCCTTGTATATTGATTTTTTCAGTAGAACGGGCATCCCTTGTCTGGGGCCTTCATTACCGTCAAAACCACCCGGCACCGTAAAAGCAGCTGCAAAGGATGCTGTAGCAATAAGAGCAGCTACTAGTATAATTTGATCCATCATTTGAAAGTGTTTTTGTGCTTCCTCTGAAAGATAAGCATCATTAATCTTCCATTTTGTAGTCCCTTTGATGGTCTGTATATATATTTTATTACATTTTATCAAAAATCCCGTTTACTATTATATACTTTCTTTATCGTAGAAAAACATTCATCATTATAATTTAGCCATTTAGGAAAATAGAACATTTTAAATTGTTTTCAAATATAGACAAACAACACCGAAGGGTGAACTTATTTGCACTAAGGGATACAAATATAAGATGGAAAATTACTAAACCTGGTGATGGAAAGTTTATTGGATGACATTTGGATACATCATTAACCTTCTTACAGCATGTTTTATATGGACTTTAATGAAGTTTATAGAAAATTAGGCTCAGTGGCTTAGCCAGGATTATTGTTGTGGGTGGGCCAAATTTTTTACTAAACAAAGGATGTATGTTAACACGACAAATAAGTAACGTGTAATCGTACGAATACATCAATTGTCCTTTGTCTCTCTCTCTCTCTCTCTCTCTCTCTCTCTATATATATATATATATATATATATATATATATATATATATATATATGTATGTATGTATGTATGTGTGTGTGTGTGTGTGTCTGTGACACACATACATACGCACACACACACACAGAATATGATTACTAAGGGAAATTAAATATTTGTTAGAAAATAAAATAAGCAGTTTTAACCACAAATTTTTCGGTCCCATCATTTTTTATAATATTTTCTGGTGGGTTCCTTTTGATACAACGTTTTTTATTGAATCATGAAATAATAAATCGATCCAACAAATTTATTCTTTAATAAAACATTTCTCATAAGTATTTAACTTTTCATTTGAATACACACACACATACATATATATATATATATATATATATATATATATATATATATATATATATATATATATATATATATATATATATATATATATATATATATATATATATATATATATATATATGTTGGGGTTGTCCATGGCCTACCGCTTCCAAGGTGGCTACGCCCCGCCCCTAATTAGGCTTGTAGTTTTAAAAGCTCTAACTCCTTTGGATAAAATTGTTTTTAGGAGCTTATTAAAATCGTAAGCTAATACTTCACTAGCTTTTAGTATTAGTTCTTACAGCATGTTTTATATGCACTTTAATGAAGTTTATAGAAAATTAGGCTACGTGGCGTAGCCAGGATTATTGTTGTGGGTGGGCCAAATTTTCTCCTCCAAAAATGTTTCGATTTTGGAAAGACTGCATGCTATTATGTAGTTTTATCTCATTAAGATTCTACAAGATGGACCCTACAAACGTGTTATAACCACCGATGTAACCTCGAAGAGAGATGCAAGTGCAAACTACAAACAAGCCCATTCACCAATGGTTTGATGAGGATAGACGTCCGATCAGTTTAGACACCTAGTTCAAAAACATCATAATAGCTTCACTTCCTCAAATGTTGTTTCCTTAATCATTAAACACAAGATTGCACAATTAATATGGAAAACTCTTTGTATTCAACGAAGTGCTAGAAAATAAGAAGGTGATTTTGAATTAGTAGTATGAGTAATTCTTTGCAAAACCATCCGAGTCTTCAACATAAATATTCACAAGATTTAATGGTTCGTAAAATGATCTAGAGGGACTGGGTATCAAGAAAGATACTATTATAGTTTTCAACAGGTTTCTAGATATTCTTCCTTCCAAGTGGGAATCTCTTATTCTTGTTGTGAGAAACAACCATACCTTAAAAGAGCACTCACTAGACTCCCTCTATGGCTCTTTTCTTTTTTCATGAACATAATCAATTTCAAAAAAGAGAAGCTGAAGAAGAGTCAAAGAAGAACGCGATCAACAAGGCATCATCCTCAGCTGTCTTAGTTGCTGCTGAGCCATCCTTGACAAATAAAGACACTGAAAAGATCATGGATACCACTAGGAAAAGAAGAGAATTAGGTGAGTCTGAAACTGAGATAGAAATTGATGATCTTGTCGCAATTGTGGCCAAGACCTTTTACAGATTCAAATGAAGAAAGGAAAGATGAAGGTTCCAGAAGGTCAGACACATCATCATCATCATCATCATCATTAACCACTATCAAATATGACGAAGACAACTTCAAATGTGTTTTAAAGGGGCAATTCATAAAAGACTGCAGACTCAAACTACCCCTAGTACCACAAAAAGGAAAGAGCACTACCGAGAGAATTACAAGGAACTTAAACCCAAAGTTGAATTTGGGTGAGTTCAAAGACCAATAATCTAAGCTTGGTCGCTGAACAAAAAAATGACTTGGTAGATTCGGATAAATTATTCGATGAAGAATAAGAAGAAGTGGTCATCAACTTTTATGATGGCCAAGACTGAAAAAGATCATATGACAAGAGATCTTGTAGCTGGATCTCAATGGGTGAATGCTACCTTCGGAAAGGTACATAACCATTCTTCTTCTCCTTTTGATTATAGAAAAAGTGAGAACTTTGAGTTATGCCCTATGACTTTCACTTTGTTAAAGAATGAAAAGGTGAATTATTGAAAAATCTAGAAATTTGTCAAACTAAACTTGCCTTGAGATCAGTACAACTCAAAGAACTCAAAGATGTTAATCTTTCTCTTAAAGATCAAAAATAAATAAACTCATTGATTTTGAAAGAAAATGAAGTTTTTAAAGTTCAGATCACCAAACTCAAGAAAACTTTTGTGTCTTGGTCAAAGTCTAGCAAGCTTGTTACCCAATGTGTAAATGAACAAATTCCAAATCAAATGCATGTTGTACTTAGTGAGGAATTTAACACGCCTGCCATTCTTCCTAACTTATATAGTCTTGATCCTAAATTCAGACCTAGCATCAACCAAAAGGTGGTTAATTCAAAAGAGACCAAAAGGAAAAGAAATCAATTTGTAAAAGTGAATGTCTCTTTTAAATGTGAGGTTAATAACAAGTCTGAACTCTCAACTATTGTAACTGAGACTGCCTCTAACAACTTAGTCATAGGGACTCCATCAAAGGTTACTAAATGATAACATTAATAATACCGTTAAGAAAGGAGAAAGAGTTTTAGCTAACTCCTCAAAGCATGCCACTGAGCCTATATCTAATGACAAATTAGATTAAAAATGAAGGTTCAAGTAAACTTGTTAGCCAAACATGTGCAGATGTTGACTATGCACATGAAGCCACCTGACAAAACTTATTCTGTCAAATAGAAAAAACTCACTTCCTCCTCTCTTAAATTTGGTTTTTCAAAGAAGGAAGTGGTGTCTAAAAAGTCAGCTTTACGCATCAAAAGGGATGATGATAAGAAAACGAATGAAAAGAGAGCAAAGATTAAATTTGCTCTAAAAGATAAACCACCATCTTTAACTGTTGAAAAGATTGATAAGCCTTCTCAGTGAACAATCTTAAGATGCGTCCCCCAAAAGAAGTAATATTCTTTGTGAATGTACAGATAATCAACAAGATCAAATCTGCTACCTGGATAATGGTTGTTCAGGATATTACTAATGGTAAGACTCTACTAAGTGACTTCCGGACTGAAGCAAGCCAAATGTCACTTTTGGTGATAACTCCTTAGGCATCACTAAAGGATATGTGGAGCTTACTATGGAACCATCAAAATTTCCAATGTGGCATACAATCGAGGGATAAGATATAACCTTCTAAGTTTAAGTCAACTTGGAGATGCAAAATATAAAGTTCTATTTGATAAGCATCAAGTAACTGTCTATAATTCCAAATGAGAGATTATGTTGATTGCCTTAAAAAACAAAAAATATGTACATAATGGATGTAAACTATAGGTCGCAAAAGTATATCTGAAGTATCTCTAGAGTAGTTTAAACAAAATCACACAGATTATTCTCAATGCTTGTGTGTTTATATTAACATCTTGACTCTACAAACAAGTTTGGATTGCGGAAAGATCCAAACTGAGATGATAGACGAACAATAGATATTACTAGTCTAAGATACATTCAGGCTAGATACAATAAGGTGACTCACTAAGAGTCACTAACTATGAACACACTAAGTATTTTGATACAAGGCTTCACTGAATAGCTTTGGGAGAACTGGATAGCTTATAGAAATAGTTCACATAGAACAACTTTGACACAGTTTGCTTTATTCACTCAAGTTGAAATAAGTGCTCTTGAAAATTATGTGCATGCATGAACTCTCAAGTATCACTATTGTCTTTCTATCCTTCGATCCTTTTTGATATAGGCTTCATAATCCTAGTGAAGCTTTTTTATTGGAGGTAGAGAAAGACATGAATCTTTCACAAATCGACAAACTTACTTTTCCACTAGAAGCCAAGTCTGCCAAAAGACATTCTTCTCTTGTACTACATAATCTTTGTCTTGTTCTTCTGTCGTTTCAAATATCTTATTTGTCTTCATTTACAGAACAACTTTGGTAGGCTACCGTTTTGCTATTCCACTTTGTCTTGAACTTCTAGAAGTTGATCCTAACATTTAAAACTCATTATAAAGACTTGGAAACACAACTAACCTTTTTCACAAAGAACAATTCATGTTCATAAAGAACAGAGCACTTAACTATGTTAAACTTGTTCAACATACATGAACAACTTAGACATAATCTCCCATATCTGTCCACCTAGAGCCATATGACATAACAGGACACATTGAGTCAACAATCTACGGACTATAAAAAGCATGTCCAAAGTGACATAGCCTGGACAAATATGAGTGCTTCTTTAGGATAAGTATTTCACAATGATTATTTAATAAGCCTATCAGTTTCGACATCAAACAATACTGAAAGTAGTGCAAACAGGATTCTACAGAAACATGGTGGTTACTTGTTTCAAATTTCTTTTTCTGGCAAGGTTGTAATTTTTTATAGGAAGAGAAGTTTGTATTGTTTGTTGTAGGGGTAGAGTATTACAATTTGTAATGGAAGAGTGAATTTCTAGGAGTAAATTTTGATGTAATTTTTGTTTGAGGGTGAGTGATTTTTGTTCTGAAGTTGAATGTAATATTTTCTTCTTTTGAGTTTGACTGTATTTTATTCTATTGAAAGCTGTATTGTTGTCTTTAAAATTCTTATGGATGATGATATTCATCTATATGATCATCATGAGGGGGAGAATTAATTGTTTTCAGAGACACAAGATTCAAGACAGCTAGTTTGTTCAACCAGTTGAAGAGAAGAACAAATAGAATCACATCAAAGGTACTAAAGAGTCTCCTAAGATAGTTTTTGTAGATGAATTTCTGATTTACAAAATCAAGGTGGAGAATAAATAGAATTCGTGTTTCAAGGGGGAGTATATTCTTATCATAAAAGAGAAGATCGGAGGATGAAAGTTTTTGACGATCAAAGAGATGTTGAAGGATAAATTTCAGAATCCAGATATCAGAAGAATATTGGTAAATTTCTAAAGTTTACACTGATGCAGTTTTTAAAGATTCGGTTATAAAGAAACAAAGATTGTTGAAGATTTATAGTTTTGCATTTTGTTTCTGTAATTGTAAATACATTGTTATGCACTTTATTTGTAAACTTTTCTGTCATCACTAAGAGGGAGATTGTTAGGAATAAATAAATAGAGATGAAACGAAAATTGTAAAAGTGCAATGTCTTTAGGTGCATTTAGTGTATAGATTAGAAAGGTAGTATATATGGAAATTTCCTTATCAATTTAGAAAGTCTCTCATTTTATGTGTGTGAAATCAAAGTGTAAAGAGAGGAAAATCATTCAACTAATGCAAGATTCATTCCAAATGTTATCAATTTACCTAGATCGTGGTTTATAAATTGTTGTGGCCTTCTGCCAAGGTACAACTAATGTACCAATGTTTAAAGGACTTAAACTAATGTTTCAAATCATCTCCATGTTTAATTGTGGCATTGAACAACTTAACAATTTCCCCTTAAGACTTTCATAATAGGTTTAATCATAGATATCCCCTATGATATACAATAAGCTTAATTAAGGCCTTTTGTGCCTAACAATCTCCCTCTATTTGCAATAATGAGGCTAAGGTAATGAACACCATCTTCCATCATATATTTACGATATAAAAGTAAAAAGAAGTTTACAAACATTGAAGTAAAGTAAATGATTAGCAATTACATGATGAAAACTGTTTAGAAAAAACTAATGCTTACATGGAAAGTATACTAAGTACAACTAATGAACTAATTTTGTTAGGAGCCAACTAATGGCAACACTGATCAACTGATGACTAGTGTCCATTCTTCATCTTGCATCCACCTTAAGTGTAGAAATGTAGTCTATGTCTTCAATTTTAGTAGCATCCGGTGCAGTTGGACCTTCTTTCTACTTTTCCTTTTCCTTTTCCTTCTCTTTGTCTCTTTTGCTTTCTTACTCTTCTCCATCTTCGTAGTAGCTTGAATGTGCTTCATCTGCTCAAGACCTGCCATTGTTTCTCTCTTCATGTCAAAATACTCAACCTCTTGTTTTCACAAAGAAGAGGACAATATCTTCTAACTCTCTATTCTCCTTCATTTTTGTCAACTTAGATAGGATAACAGATTTCCACTTCTTGTGATCTTGAAATTCTTGCATGAACCTCAGAGCTAAAACATGTTCGATACTAGCCAGGTGAAGTTGTGTTATTCTTTGAAAACACATCTTCTTTTATAAAGAGTCTACGAAAAAAAAACTTCTACTTTAGGCTCTTCCATATAAGTGCGCTCAACAACTTCTACTCCCCTTGGAAATGTATGACCCATTCCCTTGAGCTATGTGGCATAGAAGCTAGTCTCAATGAGCCTTACAATCTCCACAAGTTCAGTGTCCTTCGTTCCTCTTTTCCCTTTAAGTTTCACCTTGTAATCTATTTGTAGAAGTACCTTCTACAACATCTTTGGGAATGAGACCAAGATTATTTACTCTCTCCATCAACTTCTTCACAAACCCATAGATTGTCTTAGTAGTTTTAGACATAGACTGACTAAGGGCTGCTACCATTCAACCCGTTCCATATAACCCAAATTAGCTACATCACTTGCTTCATAAGGTACCAAATCACGACCTTCATCATCATGTCTTGGATCTGCAGGTTCCAAGGCGGATTCTTCCTCAAGATGGGAACGCCTTTGACAAGTATTTCAATGGCCAATATTCTATGGGCCACATCATGAAATCTCTTCCTTATAGCATTTTCAGAATGCAATTAAGTTCTGAATGATGAAGTGGTTTTGGACACTATCTTTTCTTTCCTTATTGGTCACAAAGGCATTCACATTTTTTATATTTGGACACAAAGTCCTTCCCTGAGCATTCAACACGTGCCTTATTCTTACACAAAGTCCTTTGGTCATGTGCCTTATAGGATACCCTATCACCATCATTAAACATCAGGATTTAGGTTGTGTATCACATTAATTAACTCTAGCATCATCCAAGCCAGGTGCCATTGGATTAAGACAGTGATACCACTAAGGTATTCAAGGAGGTTATGGTAGAGGGTATAGAGGTAGAACAGAATGCAACAATACATGAAAAATTTCAGACATAGTTATCAAGTTGGACATGGAGTCTTGCTATTAGGAAACCAATGATGTGGAGGGAAGTGGATAGCTCATGTAGTTGTGCAATGAGTGCAAGCAGCCGACGAGAGTAATCTTATGGTTGTAGATTAGGCTAAGGTTATGGTAAGGATGCATTAAACAAATAAGGAATCCTGCAAGTTGTGCAGACACGAAGTCTGCAATCTGATATAGAAGGTTAGACATAGAATTCTGTAAAGAATCAACTTTGTTGGACAACGCAAAAAGATTATCCTTCAAGGAAGGCTCTTTGGGTGATGGAGGAGTATGGGTAGAACGTTTGGATAGTGAGACGGAGATGATGGAGTTGATGGGGGTAGATGGACTATAATCACTATAAAGAGGTGAGGATGGTCTGGTGGGAGATATGAGTTGCACTTTAGAAAGATGTTACATAGCTTGTGCATAAGAAAGATAACCCAGTTTAAATGGATCAATAGGACCCTCAGTAGTGGCTAAAACTGCATCATTAGGTGAAGTTGTAGAGGTTGTCGGGTTCTCATGAATGACTGAAACCCTCATACTTTTATCAAAGCCATGGGTTAGACCCTCAGTAGTGCCTTGGTCTATAAGCACTTCATCATTTGGGGTCACTGGTACTGGTATGCATTTCAGCATCAGTAGTGGTAAAACCTACTGATGCAGTGTGCAATGTTGTTGAGCCTTCATCAAAAGGTTGGTCCTTACCTTGGGGTTCATTAAGCTTAAATGTGGGTCCTTCAAACACTAGTAGGGATGAAATACTGATATCATGAGGACCAGAGGGGGAAGGTTGGCCTATTGGTAGGCTTACACCAATAGTTTTGCACATTGTGCAGACTTAGTGTGTGTAGAAGAAGTATAGTTGAGACAGTGTGGACTCAATGAAGGGTGAAGAGGATCATTGTGTTTTAATGTTCTTACCCTATTGGGAGGGTGGAACAGTTGATGTGGTTTGCTCATTTTGTACCACTGGACCCTGTTTGGAGGATCCAAAGGGTTCAGGCTGATCCATGGTAGACTCCTTGTGGAGTGAAGCAACCTCCACAACGGTTGCACCTCACTCCAAGAAAGGTCGAGTGGTGGAAACAAGTTGTGCCTCTATTTTAACTAATCCCTTTTTAGAGGAAGTAGAGGGGCTTTGTAGTGGTCCAGGAATGGTCTCAATTTCAGTAGGCTTTTGCGTGACCTACTTCTTTTTTACCAAGATTTCCCTTCTTGGCCTTTTGGAGGGGGAAGTGGTGAGGTTAGTGGTAAGTGGACTAGTGGTGAGATTGAGCTAAAAGTAGTTGGGATAGGATACTTCATAGTTTCAAGTGGTACGAAGGCCTTTGGGTCATACAGATTAACCTTGGGTAACTCTAGTAGCCTGCTCCCCTCAGACACAGAGCCTGATGGAGCAGACTTACTCTTTCTAGCCTTCTTGGTGATAGGTCCTGCTTTACCAGGCCTGGGGTCACTTTTAGACCTCTTCCCTAGTCTTTTGGATTTTCCTTTTGGAGAAGCTGTTGGATCCACCTCCATTGTAAAAAGTCCTTCCACCAATCCTAGTAGGCTCCTCATTGGAGTTGTGAGGGGAGGCTCATTTGCACCAACGGGTCCATGGAACACCTTATTCCCAACGACTGGGAATATCATGGATGTTAGGGGTGAGCAAAAACCGAAACGGAAACCCAAAAAACCGGAAAACCCAAACCTAAAAAGTCGAGAAACCAAGAAAACCAAAATTGAAAAAAACGGAGTAAATGGTTTGGGTTCCGATTCCCTCACAAACCAAACCAAAAAACGAACTGGTATTTTAATATTAATTTTTCTAATATTTATTATAATTATTGAATTTTTAAATACTTTCACTCATATTTAATGTTATGTCCTACATTACAAATCTTATTTTATTTATATTCACATGGAATCATTTTTCAACTTTATATATAAATGATGTTAATTAATTGATATGGTTAATAGTTATGCTTATTTTAATCATAAGTTTAGTAATGAAAAACTCAATTTTAGTAAAAACAAATGTTCAAGATTTTTTTGGTTTAAACACAAAAATAAAAGCATTTTTAAAAAACCAAAAAACCCACGAGTGTGAACCGAAAAACCAATAATCCAAACCGGAACGGTTTCTCCATTTCAAAAACTGAAATTTTCGGTTTGTGTTCGATTTCGGCCAAAAACCTAACCGAACTGCCCCATACTCACCCCTACTGGACGCTATAGAGGGTTGATTATTGTACTGTTCATAACCACAAAGGCGTTTGAAAACGAGACTGGAAAATGAGGATACCTTACATGAGCTGACCTTTTTTGTTATTCCATAAAGGAATGCAAGTCGCCAAATATCCACTAGACCATGTTTAAAGTCATCCCATCAATGAACAATAGAGCTACTTGGATTTTATCTCAGCTCAACTGATCAAATGAACTCACCTTACTGCTAAAGCACATCACCACACAGGCGAATAGTAGCTGTAAGTGGTGCTAGGTCCTTTCTGAACAGGGTAACACCTGTCTTTGGGTATTGAACACCACAGCAGCGCAACAAAACCTTCATATGTTCATCCTTAGCGCAACACCACAAATAGAGAACTTCCCTAAGTAGGTCTAGAGTGATCGTATTAGTTTTGTGTTGTTGAGAATCATGCCCCTTATTGTCTTGCTCTCAGCATCATAAGAAAAAGTATACCAAAACTTGTACACCATATCAAGGTACAAAACCCCAGTTGTAGCAGTCATGGTGTAGTGCAGATGGTGTGCCTTGATGAATTCCACCATTGAATAACTTTTCTGATTACAACTTTGCCTAATGAAACTGAGACAAGAGGATGAGTGATTCCAGTATCCATTGAATAGAGATTTAGGGTTTGAATCGAATACACAAAGTATTTTAGAGTACAGAAAGTATGGGAAGTTAGAGTTAGTAATTGTGAAGAGTACAATGAAATAGTTTTGGTAAGTATTTATAGGATTTGAATTTGAAGGGTTTGAGAGAGTCTGGGCGATTGATTTGGAAGGGATTTGTTTGTAATGACATGTTTTAGTTACACATTCTAACATGTGTTAGACCACCTTATCCTGTTTGCTTGCCTCTTAAAATGTATCAAACATGATCCACAAGGTAATTTAGTTGAAGTAATACATAATTTAGATAATCTAAGAGTAAAGAAACGCTAAATGAAAACTGATGTTCAAAGCTGCTTTTCAAAGTTGTCGTAATGTGTTAGTGTCAAAGCTATTCAATATGTGACACACTTGTGAAACCAATTCAGTTATACTTAACAGCTTACATGTTCAACTTATTCTTGATATGAGTAAGTTATAGCACTTGTAGTGACACAAGAGTGAAGTTACAACTTAAACGAGTTTGAAGTTACTTCATTACAAAATGTTTGAGAAGAAAATTTTGTTTATTTTCTTTTTAGCAATCAGAGCAATTAAATTAGATCGTGCTCTATTTCTGTCAGACAAAAAATAAATCAGTTTAGGCTCTATACTAAAAAAAACTCTCTCTCTCTCCCCTTCTCCTCTAACCCTCAGATCTCTCACATCTCTCTAAGCTTCGGTCACCATCACTGCTCAACATCACCGATCTCCATCACTCCTCACCAACGCTACCTTCACACGACCAGTTACAACATCCTATCAACGACTCCTTCCTTAGCGCCAACGGTAACCAAGACCTCCTCAACCCCTCTTCCATATTACAAGTTTACCACGTTAGATCAATAATTCTACGAGCTTTTTGTTGTGTTTGTTGATGGGTTTCTGTATCCACCTTTTCTATGTTCCTTGATTTCAAAATATTTAGAATTTTAGATACCATAACATTTGTGTTTCTTTTGGTTCTTTACAAATATATGTATGATTATGTTTCAATATGTGTTTCCTTATGTGTTTCAAGGCTCAATATGACTCTGTAATACACCCACACTTACCTGGACAAATTCAAAAATGAATCCTTTTCATGATGTGGGTACTTCTAGAGGTGCTGAAGTACTGTTGGTTCACTCGTATCAAGCTTTCGAGCCCTTATATATATATGGTTTGCAAAGTTTGGATAAATAATAGTAATAAAATTATTTCTCAGTAAGACCTTTTACGTCTTAAAAAATAAATAAATTATATGTATCTTATTAAATCGATTTCCAGACATTAATGTATCTGTTATCATTCAGACTACAATTAGAGTCAAGACTTTTTACCTCTTAAAAACCAAACATAACCTAAGTTTGAAATGTGTTCCATCTCAAACTTGTTTCATTAATGAGAAACAACCAAGGATAGTGGTTATGAAACCTATGATATACCAAAGTTGTTACCACATAATACACAGTTTTCACATCAAACATTCGAACATCAATTTATACTTAATCACCTTAAATTAACATTTCCAGCTTGCAAACCAGGGTTGAAAACCTATTTTCATCAAGACGTTTAGTGAAAATATCTGTAAGCTGCTCTTCTAGAACAAAAGAAAGTGTAATATTACCTTATTGGATGTGATCCCTTATGAAGTGACGTTTGACGTCAAAAAGTTTTGTTCTTATGTAGAAGGCAGGCTTGTTAGAGATAGTTATGGAACTAGGTTATCATACAATATATTCCTATACACTGGCCCATAATCTTCAAGGATTTCCCCACAACAACTTCCAACAACAATGTATTATGCTTCTGCGGTAGAAGTTGGCACTGAGTTTTTCTTCTTATTGCTTTAACCTATCAACGTTTCAGCAAGGAGTTGACATCCACCTTTTGTGCTCTTTCTATCTAGCCTGCAAGCAACTAAATAAGAATGTGTATACCCAAGTCCCAAGTCTTTAGGATTATAGAGACCTAAATGTTGTACCTTTGAAGTACCTAAAGATTCTTATAATAGCTGCAAGATGAGATTCCTTAGGGTTTGCTTGAAATCTAGCACATAAACAGGATCAAACATTATATCTGATCTACTAGTAGTTATGCATAGCAAGTTCCCAATCATACATTTGTAATCAATTGCAGAACAACTTTGCCGCAGATTCTGCATCGAACTTAACATTGGTTGCTATTGAGGTTTTAATAGGTGAACCTTGATCAAATTTAAACTTTTTCAAAAGATCCATTGTATACTTTCTATGGTTGATAAAACTTCTATTTGAACTTTGATTAACTTGTAGATCCAAAAAGAAATTTAGTTCACCAATCATGGTCATTTCATACTTGGACTTCTTGAGCAATGAAAAGTTCTTACATAACTGCTCATTAGTAGGAACCACATATAATATAATCCACATAAATTTGAATAAGCATAATGTCAAATGTTACCTTCTTAATGAATAATGTATTATCCACAATACCTTTTGAATAACCATTAGTCATAAGGAGTTCAGTAAGAGTGTTATACCAGGCTCTAAGGACTTGTTTGAGTCTATAAAAGGCTATGTCTAACTTATATACTTAGCTTGAATGTGTTCATCCTCAGATCCTGGGGGATGCTTGAAATACACTTATTCTTGCAGCTCCCCATTCATAAATGCACTCTTAACATCTATTTGAATAAGCATAATGTCAAATTTTACCTTTTTGTGTGTAGTATAGTCTATAAACATACAAATTTCCTCAAGCCTGGTGACATGATCAAATGTTTCATCATAGTCAATACCCTCTTCTTGTTTGTACCCTTGAGCAACTAACCTTGACTTATTTCTAATAACAGGTCTTGCTCATCCGTTTTATTAATGAAGACCCACTTTGTGCCAATAATTGTCTTTCTTTTGGGCATTAGGATCAACTTCCAAACTTTGCTTCCCTCAAATTGATTGAGTTATTCTTGTATGATAGTCATCTAATTTACATCTTTCAAATCTTCATCAATATTCTTGGGCTCCATCAGTGATACAAAACTTGAAGACACACAAAAGTTTCCAAGTGTAACATTGCTTGTTTGCACATATTTATTTATGTCACCTATTATCTGCTCATTATGGTGACATCTGATCCACTTAGGATCATGTTTCAACACAGACTCTCCTTTATCTTCATCTTAAGTTTCATCACTACCAGGTAGAGCACTATCTATGATTACTAGACACATTAGCATTCATAAATTGCTCACTTGTTGAAGGAGTGTCACCTGTGTTGAATATATCACTTGAAGATTCAGAAAAACTAGTATTGAGAGGTAATGGACATGGATTGTGGACAATGTTAATACATTCATTCATACAGGGTGTACGGACATAGTCATTATCATACCTATGAGGATTAACAGG
This sequence comes from Centrapalus pauciflorus, assembly GCA_020465985.1. Taxonomy (NCBI): domain Eukaryota; kingdom Viridiplantae; phylum Streptophyta; class Magnoliopsida; order Asterales; family Asteraceae; genus Centrapalus; species Centrapalus pauciflorus. The sequence goes on along the minus strand of JAANYP010002392.1, from coordinate 109,902 downwards.
TTCTACTCTGGATGAAATAGAAGTTTTTGAGTCTTCAACAGTTTTGGGATGTAAAAGGCCACCAAAACTGAATTCTTGATGAACAAATTCTTAACTCATATGAGAAGGTGAACTAAAAGACTCTTCAAATAAGACATTGATAGATTTATAAATCACCTTCTATGAGGTTTGTGTTCCTTCTTTCAGCCACTCCATTTTTTTGAGGAGTCCTGACAACTAAGAAGTTTTAAGAGATCCCTCTTTCTTCATAGAAGTCTTCAAGTGTATAGATTCTGAATTACTTCTTAGCTGCTTGACTTGGGTAGAGTTCAAAAGCTCCATCTTCTTTATAAATTTAATAAGCTCTCTAGAAGCTTCTTCTTTGGTTTTTAGAAAGAACACCCAAGTGTACCTGGAAAACTCATTAACCATTATTAGAGTGTATAATCTACCTTCTAGACATGGGATACTAACAGGCCCAAACAATTCCATGTGGATTAAGAAGAGAAGTGACTCAATAGATTAAATAGGCTTAGATTAAAATTGAATTTCTTTTGTTTATCCTTCTCAAGGGCAGAACAAAGGTTATCAAAACTTCTGGAAGGCAAACCTATTACTAACTTTTTCTTACAGAATTTTTAAATATTTGAAGTTTCAATGTGATATCCTTTTGTGCCACAACCAATTTAGATAAGCATTGGCCAGTGAGAGAAAACAAGTCTTGGTGGTTGGATATGCAAATTCCATATCTACAATGTATACAATCTTCTTTCTTTGTGCACACAACACAAATTTTCCTTGAAAATCCAGTAAGTACCCTTGATGTTCATCAAAGTTAACATTGTAGTCAGTATCACATAGTTGACTAATTTTAACAATGTTATGTTTCAGCCTAGACACGTTGGCTACTTTGTTGAAGATTGTAGCATCAGCTTTGAAAGTATCATACCCATCTATGGGTCCTTGGACATTATCACCAATAATGACATTCGGGCTTGACTCAGGCTTAAAATCACTTAGCAAAGCTTTGCAACATGGTTTGGTTGCTTAACTTCTCCAAGTACCAAACCTGGATTGGTTTCTTAACCTGCATAGTGATTCAAAGAAACATTAAATTCTTGGGAAACCCATCATAGAGACGGATGCACCATCCTCACCAACATTTGTTAATGGACCACATAGATCAACATTAATATTTCATATGAGAACAGTATCAACGTTGACACTATCCACAGTGGCATTAACATCACCAATACTACTTGGTTAAGCAGCATCGGTGTTAACAACACTCGGACTCATGTCCACTTCTTCAAGATAGTCATTGGCCAAATGAGTTTTCTTTCCACGTCTATAGTAGGTTTGATTTTTATAAAACTCATTTTGTGAAACAAAAAGGATCAGTGACAACCTTTTCCCTTTTAGGAGGACATAAATAAAACACAGGTAGTTTTATAACTTTTTGTCCATCCATGTTTTAAGAAAACTTATTGCTAAACTACTCAGCTTTGGAAACAGCTTTGCCATTTCCTTTCCTTGAGCTTCATTATCCATGCACAGCTTTGGTGACCAAGTCATCAATCGTGGTTTTAACAAAAGACTTATTTTCCTTAATAACTAATTTGCCACTTTGGTTTGAAAACTAGTTTAAACCTTTTTCAGGCTTGTCAATAACATGTGACTTACCCTTGTTGAAAACATGTTGATTTCTTTATGAAAACTTATTCGCAAAGAATTCAATATTGAAAGGTGGAATAGGTGTTTTGCTAATAGTATTAGTTACAGGATCTGCTTTACTAATAGGTTTAGCATCCTTGACACTAGGCTTGACACTTTTTCTACTAAAATGTTCATTTGGAGAAGCATAGTACCTAGAAGTGAAGCCATATGAGGAACACATCCCAACACAAGGCTTCACAGCCTCCACACATGAAATGTTAGTATTTTGAGGCCTAACAAACCTGTTTGTTGAAATCATCTTTCCATTTTAATTTTGAATAAATGTATTAGCAAGCTCACATTGAGTGGAATTATTAGATTTTATATCATTGATCTCAACAATGGAAGTTTTTGTATCAAGGTCACCTCCAAGGATTGCAGTAACTTGAGAAGGAATATGCTCATTAATACATTGAGTAACTCTCTTGGCTTAAAGACACTAAGGGTGTGTTTGGTATAGAGAAAGGAAATAAGGAGAAATATAAATGGAAATGGGGAAGAAATGGAATTGGGAAGAAATGAAAATGAGTGGAGAATTGAAATTGTGTATCTTGTTTGGTATCAACAGAGACATAAAGATAAGAAATGGTGGCTCAGGCAGAGCAGAGTCACAAGACAGTCAACTCTCACCATTTCTCTACCAAATAGAGAGAATTGCATTTCTCTATATTTAACCTTCGAACAATTCTCAGACAATTCAATTCTCCGCCCAAAAATTGAGAGCATTTCTCCCAAACAAGAGAAAACATAATTCTCCCCTCTCAAATCTCTCTACCAAACAGCCCCTAAGAGTCTACAATCCTTTGAAGTTTAGAATACTTCAAGTCTAATTCTTTTTTTTTTCTTCTAATAAAACTAAATTAATGTGTTCTACTTCATCAAGTTCAATTTTCAACTTATGAAAATTGTTCTAGAATACTTCAAGTCCAATTATTTTTTTTCTTCTAATAAAACTACATTAATGTGTTCTACTTCAGCAAGTTTAATTTTCAACTTATGAAAATTGTTCAGTGCAGTAGTTTTAGAATCAAGTTAATGTTTTTAATTCAAAAATTTAAGACTTAAGTCTATCCTGTTTTTCAATATCAGCTTTAAGATCAATAAGCAAGTAATCAAACATTTTCTCCTTTTCATCAAGGGATTATTATGAAAAAAGAACCAACGTGTTTTCATGGTTTTTGCACTTTCGTCTTTCCATTTTATTTTTTTCCAGACTAGTCCTCAAGTTAATTTTTTTGGTTTTGTGAAATTTGACTATTAGAGCCCACATATAATTGGTAAACCGGGTTTTAATAAATTGAAAAACCAGGTTCCATTAGTCAAATTTCACTAAACCAAAAAGAAAAATTTAACATGAGGACTTTTCTGAAAAAAAAATAACACGAAGGAACGAAAACACACAAAACATGTTCGTTTATTTCACAATAGACCCTTTCATCAACATTATGGTATTTAAAAATTTATACATTGTGCATCATTGTAGGATTCCTATTGTCCAAGGAGCTAAGATCTTCAACTTCAGCTAAGTCTTGTTTCAAACTGCTAGGTGAATGATCTTCATTAATGCCAACAAAATAAGTGTTGTCTTCTTCATCTAATGATGAATCAGACACTTCTCAGTCACAGGCTTTAGCCATTAATACCTTCACCTTGTTGGAGTTCACAAAGTCCTCTAACTTCTTCAACTTAGCCATGACTATGAGATACTTAGCACTATAACCATCGTCTTTAGAAGTCTTTTGGGCTTTGGAAGAAGAGGCCACAACTTCAAACATATAGTTAGAAAGCTATATGGCCAACTTTGCCACACTTGTAGCACTCAGCTTTAGTTTTATAAAATGCCTTCTTCTTAATAGCACTTGAATCTCTTGGAAGGCTCTTTCCAAACACCTTTTTCATGTTGAACTTTCTAACCAGCATAACAATAACTGGTCATAATCAAACTCATCAAGATCTTCATGTTCATCCTCCTCCAAGTTTTCAACACCACTTGAGTCAGTCTTAGTGAACACGTCACTAAGATGGCTCACAGATTGTCTCACGTCAGCTACCAAATTTTTCCTTTTTTTGGAAATCTCTAAGGCATTTCTTTTCAATTGTCATGACTGTACATCATTGAGCAAAGATCCAAGCTTCAAATGGTACCAGCGTTCCTTAGAATGGAGGCAACATAGTTCTATTCCTCTTATAAGAATATCTAGAAACTTGCTTACCAAGGTAAGACTGTCTTTAGTGATCCCAACAGCTCTGAGATCATTCACCAGTGCAGTTAACCTAGTGTAGGTTTCAGTGAGACTCTCTTTTGGCTTTGCAAAAACTCATAATATCTAACAATATAATTGATCTTATTATATAGTGTGCTTGTAGGACCATAAAAAACAATACATAATGTATCCCACATCTTCGTTAAAGTTTTTAGCTTCTCCACCTGCTTAAACACATCATCAGGTAGTGAGATTACCAGATTGTTCCTTTCCTTTGCATCAAGAGCAACGAATCTCTTGTCTTTATCAAACCATTGAGTTTTTGTCTTATCAACAGTCCTGACCTTAGGAACGACACCTTTAGTGGTTGAAGTAAAGTAGTGGTGGACGTAGGCATATAACGACCTTCCATCACTATTTCAGAACTTGTATCACAAGATTCTACAAATAAAGCATCATTCTACACTTCCAACCATAAACGTCCTGGGGGTTGAACTTGGGTGGCTTAGCCATAAAAACATCATCATAGTAGGAGGATGAGTTTGAAGCCGAGTTTTCCATGGTGGGATAAGAGAAGATATGCGAGAGATCTAGAGTTAACACACACTCTAAATTGCTCTAATACCAGTTGTAGGTCCCAAAATGTAACATCCTCGGATTTAAATTATCGTATTTAAAGTTATTAAGTTTAAATTTGTAATTTAAGTTGAATTATGAAAGTTGGTACGAAGTTTTGGATTAATTATAAAGTCGGTTGCATATTATGGAAATTTAGAATTTTAAAATTATTAAGTGAAAATGATTATTTAAATTATTAAGATAATAAATGAAAGATAGAATTCTTTTATCTTATAAAATCAGTATTTAATGGAACCGGTTAAATTGAGGGACTAAAAGTGCTAAAGATGGAAATTTGGAATAAAAGGGGGGAAAAGAGTTATTTCAATTCATTTGAAACAAAACTCTCTCTCTCTCTAAAAATCTCACCTCTCGGCTCTCTCTCTCTCTCTCTACAAAGTAAGATTATCAAAACTTGGATTTGATGTCTGAAAAATTGGAATCAAGGTTGCAAACGAGGAACTATTACTACTGTAATTGAAAATTTGAGGTAAAGATTCTTTATATTTCGAATTTGGAGGCATTTTGAGTTTGGTTTTATTCAAATCCGAATCAGAGATTCGGAGTAGTAGATGTTGTTGCATGTGTTATATTATTATGGATTTGTCTAAATCGAGTATATAAGATGCTATGTACAAAATTTCAGCTTCTAATTCAACCTGAAAGAATGACTTTTAGAAATTTAGTGTGTGTTCTTAGTATGTGTTCGACGGTTGAACAAAAAGGATCAAAAAGGAGTGAGTTTGGCATGTAAAGGTGTTAATAATAGTGTTAAAATGGTTGTAATCAAGTGTATTTTAGTTGGTGTAAGTTATTTCACGTATTGAATTAGTACCAAAAATGACTTGGATTAAATCTGGAAAATATCAAGACTGCACCAATATGAACTCGGATGTCCGAATTCGGATCTGGCAGGAACTCGGATCCGGACCGAATTCGGACAGGATCCGAAATGTTGATGTTCAAAATTAGCAAAATAATTTCTAAGTGTTGAAATTTCGGTTGAGGCTCAAATTCGGATGGGGTCCGAAATTCGCAATGGTCCGAATTGGGATCTAATGGGGTCCGAACTAATGGGGTCCGAAATTAACATTATCCGAACCTAATGTGGGGACCGAAATAGGGTCCGAATTCGGGTGGGATCCGAATTCGGACAAGGATCCGAATTGGGGTCAAAATTTTGCAAAACTTATAAAAATTTGGTTTTATGGAATCAAACAGTTATTGACACAAAGTGTTGTTACAACTGACTTACAGGTCCCTTGTGGTGTTGTTTAACCCACAGTGGGGTACTTTGTGGATCCGGTTGAAAGCCCGAAGAGAAATAAGATTGATTAAAGTTTATTTACGCACCCACTGTGAGTACAGTAGATTTCACATGATTATATCTGATTTATGTTAAGCTTTGCCTGCTGAGACCTGTTGTTTCATTTGTTTGGTTGGAATTCTACTAACTTGCGTAGATTTAGATGCACATTCTTACTTGTTGCATGTCCATTCGATTGTTGTGCATCTAGTGATGGACCGGTGGGTCGCATCGTTAACTCTGATGTTACTGTGCTATATGACGCTGGAGCTGATCCCTCCAGGTCCGGTAGGCAGTATGTCATCTCCGATCGTTCATTTGTCTCAGATGGTATGTGTAAATGCCGAGCTTTGGGCTCGAAGGGGCTGCGGCTCTGGTCCGTACTTGGTGTACGAAGAGAGTATACGACCTTTGTCGTCGGGGTTACTCTTGGGCTTCATAAATATTTATAATGTGCGTAATCTATGTATTCACTAAGCATTCGCTTACGTTTTAGTTGTTGTAATTTTTACAGGAAAAGGAAAATCAGCTGCGGGACCATCTAGCTAGGTTGTTGTTTGAAGTGAATTGAAGACTCAGTTGCTTATTTGGTAACTTAATTGTTGAGATTATTGTTGTAATAAATTTGGGATAATGTAATGTAATGGAAGTTTTTAGATATAGACATGTAACCTTTGTAGTACCGTAGAGTGATATGGAATTGTTGTAATACTTTATTTTGTACTTTAATTGCTTCCGCACTTTAATTAAGTAATCAGATCATTATGTAATTGATGTATTGGTGATTAATCCTGGGTGTCTTGTTAATGATGGTTGTTGTGGCAAGGGTGTCACACGAGATGGTATCAGAGCAGTAGTTTGAGATTCAAGTGTCCGTGAGGTCTTGATCTCAAACATTAGGTAATGATATGTAGTGGTTTAAGTAATGATCTGAACTAAGATAGGTTACGATCTAATAATTATAGGGATTGACTATCATACGGGACAAATGAGTGGTGTCTTTAAACTGATGACATGTTACTAAACAAGTTATATGTTTATATTTTTTTCAGAACATGTCTGGAGGAATGACACCTGAAGAAGCCAGAGAGATGATGTTAGCCATGATGGCTGAGCAGAACAAAATGATACAAGATCAGTTTCGGGCTCGAGATGAGGCCGATGCTAAGAGAAGAGAGGATAAGAGAAAGAACAAGGAGAAGGAAGGGGGTAACAATGAGGAACAAGATGACAACACTGGGTCATCAAACAAACCCAGAGGTTGTCGTTTCAAGGACTTTAAGGGAAACGGTGCTGTGGAATTTAATGGATTGGGTGATGCCGTGGCTGCATTGGAATGGATAACGGCAACCGAACGGACATTCCGAATCAGTGACTGTGCTGAGAAGGACATGGTTCGGTATGCTACAGCAATGTTCACTAATGATGCATTTATGTGGTGGAATGCTATGGTGAACGCTTTGACATTGGAGAAGGTTTCTGTTATGACTTGGGCTGAGTTCAAGGACCTATTCACTCAGCAATACTGTCCAGTTGATGAGCGTCGGAGATTGGAGGCAAAGTTTATGGCCTTGAATCAGGGGACTAAGACTGCGTCCCAGTATGATGTGGAGTTCACGAGGCTGAGTCTGTTTGCGCCTCATCAAGTTGATACTGAAGAAAGGAAGGTGACCAGGTTTGAGGCTGGTCTGGATATTGAGATAAGAAGGGTTATGAGCAACGTCCGATACCCTACATTTGCTGGCTTACTTGAGGCTGCCAGAAATGTAGAGCAGATTCTGATTATGTCGGGTTACTCGATTGGGTCCGCTGCTGCTTCCACCAACCCAACACAGCCGTCGCCGCCGAAGCGCCAACGTGAGGGAGGATACTCGGGATCTTCCCGGTCTTCACAGTACTCACCTCAACAGTCTTATCGGCGACAGTCTGGGTCATCTGGTCGTGCTCGTGCATACTCAATCAACACCGAGCCACAATACTGCAACAAGTGTCACCTGGAACATTTTGGCAAGTGCACTAACGGACGTGCTTGCTTTTGCTGTGGGGAGTTGGGTCATTTTCAGAGTGAATGCCCAAGAAAAGGTGATGCTTGCTATAAGTGTGGAGTGTGGGGCCACTATAGCAGAAACTGTAGGAAGAATGCTCCAGCAGCTGCTGCCCCATCATCAACGCGATCGTCGGGAGGTTCAAGTGGTGGTTCAGTTAACCGCCGGGGTCAGTCACAAAGAGCACCGGCTCGTGCCTTTCAAATCACTGCAGAGGAAGCTAGGGAAAACCCAGAGGTGGTCACGGGTATGTTTATTGTAAATTCCATGCCTGCGCGAGTTCTTTTTGATTCGGGTGCCAACCGTTCTTTCGTGTCTATTGCTTTTGCACAACAACTTGCTATGCCATTATCTAAGTTGTATGCTATACTTGATATTGAAACTGCTAGCAATACTTTAGTCAAGGTAGATCATGTATACCGTAATTGCACGTTAGTAATTGAAGATGTAGTCTTCAATTTAGATCTGATTCCGATAGAATTCAGTGAGTTTGATGTAATTATCGGGATGGACTGGTTGATCGAAAATGAAGCTCACATAGTTTGTAAGAATCGTATGATCAAGATAACTACTCCGGAGGGGCGTGAGATCTGTATATATGGGGATAGGAGAAGTGGGGATCTGTGTTTACTGACCATTGCAAAAGCTCGAAAGATTGTTGCAAAGGGGTGTGACGCCTATCTGGCATATGCTGTTGATGTCAGGGCTGAAAAGAGGACGTTGGCCGACGTGCCTGTTGTTTCACAGTTTCCGGATGTGTTTCCGGAAGACTTGTCTGGCATGCCGCCTGAGAGACAAGTTGAGTTTCGAATTGATCTGATCCCCGGAGCTGCACCGGTAGCTCGTTCTCCTTATCGCCTCGCCCCAACCGAGATGAAGGAAATGATGACACAGCTGCAAGAGTTGTTGGACAAGGGCTTCATTCGACCGAGTTCATCGCCGTGGGGAGCTCCGGTATTGTTCGTGAAAAAGAAGGATGGCACAATGCGAATGTGCATTGACTACCAGGAGCTGAATAAGTTGACGATTAAGAACAAGTATCCACTGCCAAGGATAGACGACTTGTTTGATCAGTTACACGGGGCTAGTGTATTTTCTAAGATTGATCTGAGATCGGGATATCATCAATTGAAAGTTCGAGAGGAAGATGTGCCGAAGACAGCATTCAGGACTCGGTATGGGCATTACGAGTTTCTGGTGATGCCTTTTGGATTAACCAACGCCCCGGCAGTGTTTATGGATCTAATGAACCGAGTTTGTAGACCGATGTTAGATAAGTCGGTGATTGTGTTCATTGATGATATACTGGTGTACTCTAAGTCCGAGGCCGAGCATGCTGAACATCTCAAGGAGTTATTAGAGTTATTGAGGAAAGAGAAGTTGTATGCCAAGTTCCCGAAATGCGAGTTTTTGCTACAACAGATTCAGTTTTTAGGTCATGTGATTTCTGGAGCTGGGATTTCGGTAGATCCAGCTAAGGTTGAAGCAATAAAGAACTGGGAACCGCCTCGTTCAGCTACTGAAGTTAGAAGTTTCCTGGGGTTGGCAGGATATTATCGGAGGTTTATAAAGGATTTTTCTAAGATTGCAGTTCCTTTGACTGCATTAACAAAGAAGAATGCACCGTTTGTGTGGAAACTGTGCAGCAGGAGGCATTTGAGATCCTGAAGAAAATGTTAAGCGAAGCGCCGATACTTGCCTTACCTGAAGGCAACGATGATTTCGTGGTGTATACGGATGCCTCAAGACTGGGGTTAGGCGCTGTACTGATGCAGCGTGGGATGGTTATTGCTTATGCTTCAAGACAGCTTAAGCAACATGAGAAGAACTACTCAACTCATGATCTTGAGTTAACAGCTGTTACGTTTGCATTGAAATTATGGAGGCATTATTTATATGGGACTAAGTGTCAACTCTACACGGACCATAAGAGTTTGAAATACATCTTTAGTCAGAAAGAGCTTAACATGAGACAGCGTAGATCGATGGAACTTATAAAGGATTATGATTGTGGAATCCTTTATCACCCCGGAAAAGCTAACGTGGTGGCTGATGCTTTGAGTCGCAAAGCATATGCTAAAGATTGCTGCTACATGTTGACATCTACTATGTTAACATCCACAATTATAGATGATGTCAAGGCCGCACAGGAGGAAGCCTTGAAAGACGAGAATGTTGGTGCTGAGGATATAAGGGCGCAGATTAAGAATATGGAAACAAGTGAGTCGGGTTTGAAAGGTATATATGGGAGAATCTGGATGCCGAAGTTTGGTGGGATGCGAAATGTGATCATCGAAGAAGCGCATCAATCAAAGTATTCTGTACATCCCGGGAGCACCAAGATGTACAATGACCTAAAAGCAGACTTTTGGTGGCCCGGACTAAAGAAAGACATAGGTCAGTACGTGGAGAGATGCCGAACTTGCCGGCTTGTGAAAGCCGAACACCAGCAACCATATGGTAGTTTGCAACCACTTCCCATTCCGGAATGGAAGTGGGAACATATTACTATGGATTTCGTTACAAAGCTGTCGAAGACTAAGCGACAACACGATGCAGTTTGGGTAATAGTGGATCGGTTAACTAAGTCGGCTCACTTCATACCGATTCGTGAAAGTTATTCGCTGGAGAAGTTAGCTCAGATATATATGGACGAGATCATTTCTAGGCATGGAGTGCCTAAGTCCATAGTATCGGATCGAGACAGCCGGTTTACTTCAAATTTCTGGTCGGCATTACAAGCAGGGTTGGGAACGAGAATTACTATGAGTACGGCCTATCGTCCGCAAACCGACGGCCAGAGTGAACGAACAATCCTTACTTTGGAGGATATGATGAGATCATGTGTACTGGATCTTGGTGGCAATTGGGATGATCACTTGCCACTAATAGAGTTCTCGTACAATAACAGTTACCACGCGACAATTAAGAAGGCACCTTTTGAGGCACTGTATGGGAGGAGGTGTAGGACTCCTACTTGTTGGAGGGAAACTGGAGAAACGCCGATTGCTGGGCCGGCATTGTTGCAAGAGACAAACGAGAAGATACAGTTGATTAGGCAGAACATGAAAGCGGCCCAGGATCGACAGAAGAGTTATTACGACAGAAGACACAAACCAATCAGCTTTGAGGCGAATGATTGGGTAAATCTGAAAGTATCACCCATGAGGGGTGTTACTCGTTTTGTGAAAAGAGGCAAGTTGGCCCCAAGATTTGTTGGGCCATTCAAGATAGTAGAAAAAGTTGGAAATCAATCATATCGCCTGGAGTTGCCTAAAGAAATGTCAGGCATACATCCAGTATTTCATGTTGGAAATCTCCGAAAGTCATTTACTACTAGTAATGAAGATTGGGCCGACCATACTGAATTGCAGATTGATGAAAGACTTCGATATGTTGAAGAGCCGGAATGTGTATTGGATACTAAGGTGAAGAAATTAAGGAGCAAAGAGATAGAAATGGTGCTTGTACGTTGGAATCATCACAAAGGAGCGAATCACACTTGGGAGACAAAGGCGGAAATGTTAAGGAAATATCCACAACTGTTCGAATCCGAGTAACTTCGAGGACGAAGTTAAGCGTGGTGGAGCCCATGCTGTAACATCCTCGGATTTAAATTATTGTATTTAAAGTTATTAAGTTTAAATTTGTAATTTAAGTTGAATTATGAAAGTTGGTACGAAGTTTTGGATTAATTATAAAGTCGGTTGCATATTATGGAAATTTAGAATTTTAAAATTATTAAGTGAAAATGATTATTTAAATTATTAAGATAATAAATGAAAGATAGAATTCTTTTATCTTATAAAATCAGTATTTAATGGAACCGGTTAAATTGAGGGACTAAAAGTGCTAAAGATGGAAATTTGGAATAAAAGGGGGGAAAAGAGTTATTTCAATTCATTTGAAACAAAACTCTCTCTCTCTCTAAAAATCTCACCTCTCGGCTCTCTCTCTCTCTACAAAGTAAGATTATCAAAACTTGGATTTGAAGTCTGAAAAATTTGAATCAAGGTTGCAAACGAGGAACTATTACTACTGTAATTGAAAATTTGAGGTAAAGATTCTTTATATTTCGAATTTGGAGGCATTTTGAATTTGGTTTTATTCAAATCCGAATCAGAGATTCGGAGTAGTAGATGTTGTTGCATGTGTTATATTATTATGGATTTGTCTAAATCGAGTATATAAGATGCTATGTACAAAATTTCAGCTTCTAATTCAACCTGAAAGAATGACTTTTAGAAATTTAGTGTGTGTTCTTAGTATGTGTTCGACGGTTGAACAAAAAGGATCAAAAAGGAGTGAGTTTGGCATGTAAAGGTGTTAATAATAGTGTTAAAATGGTTGTAATCAAGTGTATATTAGTTGGTGTAAGTTATTTCACGTATTGAATTAGTACCAAAAATGACTTGGATTAAATCTGGAAAATATCAAGACTGCACCAATATGAACTCGGATGTCCGAATTCGGATCTGGCAGGAACTCGGATCCGGACCGAATTCGGACAGGATCCGAAATGTTGATGTTCAAAATTAGCAAAATAATTTCTAAGTGTTTAAATTTCGGTTGAGGCTCAAATTCGGATGGGGTCTGAATTTCGCAATGGTCCGAAATGGGATCTAATGGGGTCCGAACTAATGGGGTCCGAACTAATGGGGTCCGAAATTAACATTATCCGAACCTAATGTGGGGACCGAATTAGGGTCCGAATTCGGGTGGGATCCGAATTCGGACAAGGATCCGAATTGGGGTCAAAATTTTGCAAAACTTATAAAAATTTGGTTTTATGGAATCAAACAGTTATTGACACGAAGTGTTGTTACAACTGACTTACAGGTCCCTTGTGGTGTTGTTTAACCCACAGTGGGGTACTTTGTGGATCCGGTTGAAAGCCCGAAGAGAAATAAGATTGATTAAAGTTTATTTACGCACCCACTGTGAGTACAGTAGATTTCGCATGATTATATCTGATTTATGTTAAGCTTTGCCTGCTGAGACCTGTTGTTTCATTTGTTTGGTTGGAATTCTACTAACTTGCGTAGATTTAGATGCACATTCTTACTTGTTGCATGTCCGTTCGATTGTTGTGCATCTGGTGATGGACCGGTGGGTCGCATCGTTAACTCTGATGTTACTGTGCTATATGACGCTGGAGCTGATCCCTCCAGGTCCGGTAGGCAGTATGTCATCTCCGATCGTTCGTTTGTCTCAGATGGTATGTGTAAATGCCGAGCTTTAGGCTCGAAGGGGCTGCGGCTCTGGTCCGTACTTGGTGTACGAAGAGAGTATACGACGTTTGTCGTCGGGGTTACTCTTGGGCTTCATAAATATTTATAATGTGCGTAATCTATGTATTCACTAAGCATTCGCTTACGTTTTAGTTGTTGTAATTTTTACAGGAAAAGGAAAATCAGCTGCGGGACCATCTAGCTAGGTTGTTGTTTGAAGTGAATTGAAGACTCAGTTGCTTATTTGGTAACTTAATTGTTGAGATTATTGTTGTAATAAATTTGGGATAATGTAATGTAATGGAAGTTTTTAGATATAGACATGTAACCTTTGTAGTACCGTAGAGTGATATGGAATTGTTGTAATACTTTATTTTGTACTTTAATTGCTTCCGCACTTTAATTAAGTAATCAGATCATTATGTAATTGATGTATTGGTGATTAATCCTGGGTGTCTTGTTAATGATGGTTGTTGTGGCAAGGGTGTCACACAAAAGTATATCTCAATTATCTCAAGAGTAACTGTTGAGGGGTTGATCACACTTTAAATATAATCACACACATATTTTTAATGTTTGTATATTTATATTAACTTTACAAACAAGTTTGGATTACAGAAAGATCCAAACTGAGATAACAGATGAACAACATATATTACTAGTCAAAGACACACTCAGGCTAGATATGATAAGACGCCTCACTAAGATTCACTCACTGTGAACACAATAAGGGAGCGTTTGGTTTGTAGATTTTTTCTCTAGGAATTGCATTTTGTCAAAGGATTTCTTTTATGCAGCATTTGCATTTGTCAGAATATTGTCAAAGAATCTGCATTATCTTATAGAAAAAATTTGTTAATCTGAAGAATGCAAGGTAACTGAGATTTAAAATCTTGGGGGGGGGGGGGGGGTGGGTTTTTAAATAACAAAGAGGGAAGGGATTTATGAAATCCTGAGATTTAAAATCCTTACTATAATCTGCGAACCAAACACGGGATTTTAAATGCAAATCTCAGTGAATTCCAGGAAATCCATGAACCAAACGTCTTTTGATACAAGATTACACTGAATAGTTTTAGGAAAATTGAACAACTTAGAGGACTAGTTCACTTAGAATAGCTTAGACACAATTTGCTTTAGTCAGTCAAGTTCAAGTAAGCTTTCTTCAAAATTACATGCATGCATAAACTCTCAAGTATCACTCTTGTCTTCCTCTCTCCTTGGAACCTTCTTTATATAGGGTTCATGTTGAATCCCAGTTAAGTTTCTTCATTAGATGTAGAGAAAGGCAGAAATGTCTCACAAAAAGACAAACTTACTTTTCTGCAAAAAGCCAAGTATGCAACATACATTCGTGTCTTGTATTGCAGAATCTTTGTTTTGTTTTTCTATCATCTATTGTTCAAGATTTATACCAAAGGATTAAGTCAACTTAGATACTTAAAAATCCTTATAAAGTTATTTTGATATAAGAAATGTTTGTCACCATTATCAAATATCTTCTCTATCATCATATTATAAAACAACTTTGGAAAGTTGTACCTGAAATGCTTTTCCACTTTGTCTTGAACTTCTAGCAACTGATCCCAACATTCAAAACTCTTTATGAAGACTTGGAAACACATTCCAGTAAGTCACTAACCTATTCATAAAGAACAAGTGTTGTTCACAAAGAACAGAACACTTATTTATGTCAAACATGTTCAACATACATGAACAACTTAGACATAATCTGTCAAATCTGTCCAGCTGATAAGGACAATTTTGGCATTTTGCCAAGTTACGACTATTGTAACAGTGTTCAAAGGACTTAGACTAATATTGAAAATCATCTCTAGGTTTGATTGAGGCATTGAACAAACTAACAATCTCCTGTTAAGACTATCACAATAGAATTTATCAAAGATCTCCCCTTGTGACATACAACAAGTTTGATTGAAGCATTTTTGTGCCTAACATAAACTCTACCTCGAGGAAGAGCAAACTTGCTTCTATTCGGGAAGCAAGAGGATGTGAACTAATTTTGGCATAGAAAGTTGTGTCAATTAAACTTCAAAAACATTAGCTAGTTTTCCAATAAGAAATCGCTAATAGACCTCCACAACTTCACTTGTCAAAGACGAGCCATGTTCGACATGTGGAAAGGGTAAATCAAACTATGATTCACTCAATCAGGTTGCCAAAGCTGATATTTGTTCAATCAGCTTTGAAACCTAAGTGCCCTTGAAAAGATTGATTTGTGTGATCAGACTTGGGTACTTAGTTGGAAATCAATGTTGGATAAGTTCAAACACTGATGTTTTTCAAAGTTGGTTCAATACATGAATATTTCATAAGGTGAAAGCAAACTATCAAGTTTATTTCAGACTTGGCAAGGATGCCAAACATGATCAGAAGTGAGGACCGTTTGTAGACAAAAGAGATTTTTTATAAATATGACAGAAACTTTTTTATATCAAATTGGCTTTATATCAAAGGGAAAAGTGATAAATTGACTTGCCTCTTTGGTGATAAAGTAAAACGTAAATATGGATATAAGTCAAAAGGACAACCTCAAGGTAAAAGATTAACATACTTTTGTAGTCACTTTATCTTAACGTGTCTTTTTGTTTCTTAGTAAAACATCTTGTCCTTTTACTTGATCCAATGAGGAAGCTTTATAAGGATTCATGTTTTCCAAACAAGAAAACAAGAAGACTATATAAAAGATTACAAAGGTAACTTAGCAAATATTATTATTTTTTCAAAATTTTAAGAGACACCCTTCATTTTTCTGGGCGTTATTATAATTACCCAAAATTAAGTTATAGATTTTAATTAGAAGAGAGCTTTTAACTAACTCTGAAAACAAAAAATCAAAAAGAATAGAAAGTTGGTACCTGCAACAATCTCTTTTGCTTTTTATCATACGATAGCATTGCAATTGGTGCCTGGGACTTCCTGTTCGTGGCCATGAGGTTGACTCTTGGATCCATAAGGATTTTCGTTACACTCTGATTTGAAAACTTTTGATCACTTGTAGAAACCTTCTGATCACTGCTAGAATCCTTCTCAGTGTTGGAAAATATATCCATAAGCAAGTGACTAGGAGTGTTCCCATTGTTATCTTTTTGATTTATAAGTTGTGTAAATGATTCATGTTGAAATATGAATTCCACAATTTCGGTTCTTCCTAATTCAAGAGCAACAAGAAGTATATTCTTTCCATCATGATTCGTAATGTCTATACATCCCGGACATTTAGATATAAGAAGTTCCACTATTTCCGGTTCGTCTCTTTCAACTGCAATGTGAATCGCTATATGTTCTTTGCCCTGGAATTCTGTTTTTATATAACCAATGGAAGGGTCATGATCTAGCAATGCTTCTACTACTAATACATGACCATACATAATAGCAAGATCAAGCGGCATCCGACCATCCAAATCTTGGACATATTTGCTCGGACTTAACAAATGTTGTACACACTCTGCAAGACATGGTAGATCGTTACTTAACTTTCTTTATAAGAATAAAATAGAACAAAGCACCATACATATAAATTTAAGGATTAATTAAACATAAAAGGATATGTTATACTATGCTACATTTCTACGTAGGTGAAGAACTATATATGGAGCTCAATGTAATATATCATACTGAAATGGAAACTAAGATACATGTATATTATATATATGTCTAAAAAAAGTTCATGCATCGTATCCAAATACATTGATTTTCTACTACTCTAATTAATCCTGAAAATTTTCAATCAAATCACTTTAAGTTGTTAAAACATTTTAGCTTTATACATTTTTCTAATTTTCTTAGACAACCAGTTATTTACCTTTGTAGCATCCAAGTAGTAGCATTTACACTACAAGAAAAGTTTCATTTAGTGACACACGCTTTTAGTGACACAAAAATATATTACTTTTAGTGTTACTTATGAAAAAAAATAGGTATAGAGCAACATTTTACTCACACACAAAAATTTTGTCACAAAAAGACTTGAGGCCTATAACCAAATACATTTTTAGTCACTATATATATATCTATAATCACTTCACTTTTACCCACTCTTTTTGTTGTGTAGGTAAAAACAATTGACACCTACAGTGACATTTTTTTGACTTTTAGTGACACTTTTAGTGTGTCACTGAATGACATTTTGTTTGTAGCGTTACTTTGGTTATGATTGATAATGGAATCTAAAAAATAATATTGTTTATGTTCACAAGCCTTTTTTAATTAATTAATAATGACGTACATACATGTACATACATATACATACATATACATAGATATACATACATATACATACATATACATAGATATATATATATACATAGATATATATATATATATATATATATATATATATATATACACGCTGGAATCTCATAGGTACGCTGATGAACCTGATTCTATATAGAGTCAGGTTCAAAAAAGTACCTCTCGAAATCAAGTGCACCCGAAGGTACCAACCTTAAAAAACTTTCCTTAAATTTTTTTTCTCATAACCATGTTTAAATTAATGTTATACACATGATATATGAATTTCACATACATTCACACTTTCTGTGTCCTTAAAACTTATGTGAATGCTCAATGCATATTTATGTGAATGGTCATCCATGTGAATGGTCATTTCACACAATGTGAATGGTGTGAATGACCATTCACATGATCTTTTTTTATCATTCACAAGATTTATGATGTTGCTTCTTTTGAAAAAAAGTCTTATAATGTTGTCTTATACACGTCTATTCAAAAAAAATATATGTGAATGATCATTCACATAAGGGTACGCTGGGTACGCTGGAATCTTACAGGTACGCTGATGAACCTGATTATATATATATATATATATATATATATATATATATATATATATATATATATATATATATATATATATATATATATATATATATATATATATATATGTGTGTGTGTGTGTGTGTGTGTGTGTGTGGTGGCCGTATGTGTGTCTATATATATAAATTTCACATACATTCACACTTTCTGTGTCCTTAAAACTTATGTGAATGCTCAATGCATATTTATGTGAATGGTCATCCATGTGAATGGTCATTTCACACAATGTGAATGGTGTGAATGACCATTCACATGATCTTTTTTTATCATTCACAAGATTTATGATGTTGCTCCTTTTGAAAAAAAGTCTTATAATGTTGTCTTATACATGTTTATTCAAAAAAAATATATGTGAATGATCATTCACATTAGGGTACGCTGGGTACGCTGGAATCTCATAGGTACGCTGATGAACCTGATTCTATATAGAGTCAGGTTCAAAAAAGTACCTCTCGAAATCAAGTGCACCCGAAGGTACCAACCTTAAAAAACTTTTCTTAAATTTTTTTTCTCATAACCATGTTTAAATTAATGTTATACACATGATATATGAATTTCACATACATTCACACTTTCTGTGTCCTTAAAACTTATGTGAATGCTCAATGCATATTTATGTGAATGGTCATCCATGTGAATGGTCATTTCACACAATGTGAATGGTGTGAATGACCATTCACATGATCTTTTTTTATCATTCACAAGATTTATGATGTTGGTCCTTTTGAAAAAAAGTCTTATAATGTTGTCTTATACATGTTTATTCAAAAAAAATATATGTGAATGATCATTCACATTAGGGTACGCTGTGTACGCTGGAATCTCATAGGTACGCTGATGAACCTGATTCTATATAGAGTCAGGTTCAAAAAAGTACCTCTAGAAATCAAGTGCACCCGAAGGTACCAACCTTAAAAAACTTTTCTTAAATTTTTTTTCTCATAACCATGTTTAAATTAATTTTATACACATGATATATGAATTTCACATACATTCACACTTTCTGTGTCCTTAAAACTTATGTGAATGCTCAATGCATATTTATGTGAATGATCATCCATGTGAATGGTCATTTCACACAATGTGAATGGTGTGAATGACCATTCACATGATCTTTTTTTATCATTCACAAGATTTATGATGTTGCTCCTTTTGAAAAAAAGTCTTATAATGTTGTCTTATACATGTTTATTCAAAAAAAATATATGTGAATGATCATTCACATTAGGGTACGCTGGGTACGCTGGAATCTCATAGGTACGCTGATGAACCTGATTCTATATATATATATATATATATATATATATATATATATATATATATATATATATATATATATATATATATATATATATATAACAGTGACATATAATGAACGAAGCTAGCATGTTTTTGATATTCTTTATTTTGATAAAGAAAAAAAGAATTTTAAGTTCAAATCAATTTCAAATTCGTTTCCAGTGAGCTAGAATTACTTGATACTTATCACACTGTAAATTAAAAAAAAAAAAAACTTGTAAACCCGAGCTCCATTGCATTGATTAAATATTCCCTTAATTTGCATTTGATTTATAGTAATATCTAACGATCGATCGATATTAATTAAAATTTTAAAATATGTCAGCAATTAAAGTTGAATTTAACTTTTATAATATTGCTCGATCTAGCGAAAAATATGCTTATAGATACTATACATCGTATGGTTTTGCAGAATTTAGAAATTTGAAAATCACTTCAAAAGTTGAACCTTTGGTTACGCGAGAGCTTTAACACAGCATGCAAAAGAACTATGGTGGTTTTATTACCAAAAAAATTAGGGAAGGTTTCGTGTACATATACTGTTCCTAAATTTCATAGTATCATATATATATAATTTAAAATTCTAATATTATATATATTCTTCTTAAATTTCATAATATTATATATATATACCACATTTATGTTATTAGTATCACCATATATCCCCTCTTAAAAATCATTAATATCATTTATACACAAATTCATTAACTTAATTATTTTAAAACTCATAATTAATATTATTTATTAAATAATCACCATATACCCTTATTTATTTATCTTTTTACCTAAACTTCATAATATCAAATTTACCCAATAAAATAAATTCTTATACTAATCTCACACACACACACATATATATATATATATAATTTAGTAACTTTTATCATTTAAATTATTGCTTTTAAAACAAATTAAAAAAATATAATTATCGTGAAACTTTTGTTTGTCTGAAAAACTGGCTTCTTTATTAATGAGAATAACCCTATATTTATAATTAACAAAAAATAAATTACTAATAATCTACATATTTCATCTGGTATAATTTTAATATTCAAATATTTTCTCATTAATGATTAATTAATAAACGAATTATTATAAAACTGAATTCTAAATATATAGAATTATATAACTAGGGACGGGTTCAACCGAACCTGATTAAGTTAAACGGGGGACGGGGCTGGTATGGTATTGCTAATACCCGCCCCGTATACCCGATTACACAACCCGTTTAAATCCCCGATTACTTTTAATAGCAACATGCTATTTATATTGTATATATATTATATATAAAAGATGAATATTTTTATCAATTTTATATATTATACATAAAAATTATCATGTATAATTTAAAAAACTTATTTATTTACATATAATTTAATGAAATAATATTTTTTTCGTTTATCATTTGATAGGGATACAAACTTAATTTAATATTAGTATTGTAATTTTAACATACATGGACGTTTTAAGCTTAAACTATGAACCATGTGATTAAATTTCATATTATTGATTTATAAATGGGTTACCCGATTCCCCGTGGGTTTCCCCGCGTACCCAATGGGGATCCCCGTTTAATACCCATGGTTTTTTTAAACGGGGACGGTATTTTCATTTCCCGCCCCGAACCCACCCCGTTGCCATCCCTATATATAACCTTATCGTTGACACAAAACATACGCAACTAATAAAATCGGATAACAAGTAAGAACTAAAATACTAGATTAAATATAAAAAATAAACTATGTATATAGAAAAAAATATATATATACTAAATTAAAAAGATGCAATATAACTATAAAATTCAAAAAGAAAAAAGAAAAGAAATAACATAATATTTAATTAGTTAATTGTATATAAAAAACTGCAGAGAAAAAATAAATAAGAAAGAAATAAGACGATACGATTTGAAATCAAACGATAAAAACATAATACAACTTTTATATTGTTAATGTTAATTTGTTTTACGATGAAAAATTTATATAGGAAAGTTTACAGAAATAAATTATAAAAATTTATTAAAAGTGAAATGATATTTTAATTTAAGTTGGATAAATATAATATTTTGAAGTTTGGTTGAAAGAAGAAATAAGTAATGGTATAATGGTCAATAACTAATAAGCAATATCAATATGAGTTTTATATGTTATAAAAATTATTAAATTAATAAATTTGGGTATATATGATATTAAAGATGTTTAAGAGGGATATATATGTTATATTAGTAACTAAAATTGGGTATATCTGATAGGTATTATGATGTTTAGGAGGTATATATATGATATTAAAATTTTAAGTTGGGTATATATGATATTAAGAAGTTTAAGAGAGGTATATATGAAATTCTCCCAAAAATAAACCGAAACAAAATCCCTTGAACCAAATAATCAATACGCTACGTATAGTACCTAATCGTCACTACAAGAAAAGTGTCATTTAGTGACATATGTTTTTAGTGACACTATAAAAAAGTGTCTCTATATCTTACTTTTAGTGACACTTATGAAAAAGAGTGGGTATAGAGTAATCTTTTACCCACACGTATTCTAAATTAGTGACACAAAAATAGTCACAAAATACGTACTTGAGGCCTATACCCACATACATTTTTAGTCACTATATATCCATACCCACTTCACTTTTACCCATTCGTTTTGTTGTGTAGATAAAAGATTTTGATACCTATAGTGACACTTTTTTAACAACAAAAAAAGTGGGTAAAAGTGGAGGAGTATAGATATATAGTGACTAAAAATATATGTGGGTATAGGCCTTAAGTGTTTTGTGACAATTTTTGTGTCACTACTTTTTAAAAAAAATGTGTGTAAAAGATTGCCCTATACCTACTCTTTTTCATAAGTGTCACAAAAAGTATGGTATAGTGACACTTTTTTTGTTGGATTTTTAATTGGTTATTTTTATTCACGTATGCATGGCATGGGGGATTTTAATTATTAAGTTTTATGTTTTATTTATTGTGGTTTTTGTTTAATAATTTATAGGTTTGAATTGGTATTTGTTTTGACCAAATCTTTTGGAGTTGTACGTTGGGTTTGCACTTGTGAAGATTGGGTCTAGGATAGTACCGGTTCCTTAGGTGGGTTTTAGTCTTTATTGGTTTATTTTGCATGATTCATGTAACCACATAGGTGTGCTTAAGTTTATATATATGTCTTCTTCTTTATTAATAAAATGAATAGCTTTTCTGCAATATTCTTATCTCACTATTTCTTCTTTTTATTCTTGAGCTCTCTCTGCATATTGCTACATTTATTTTTCTTCTTCATATACGAGAATTTGTGAGGTCATTTATTCCAACATTTGGTATCAGAGCGGCATTCGATCGAAGGGGGTGTGAGTGGTTTTTACTTTTTCGTTTTGCTTGCAAATTGATGCATTTCAATCGCAGCCCCGAATTCTATTGATCGGGCTTGTTCCAAAATCGATGAGAGACTAACCGGGTGCGGGTATAAACGAACGGAAAAAAATCGAAGCGGGTGGCTTTGATTTGGTTCGTTTCGCGGGTGACGGAAGACGGTAAAAGGCGGGTGTGACCTTTGTTTTTCTGATCGGTGGAAAAGTACTCTCGGAACAAGCTTGATCAAAGTAAGTTGGGGCTGTCAAAAAATCGAATGGCGATGGTACCGATGAAAGAAGGAGGTTCGATGTCGTTTCAAGTTCCGGCCTTGACCCCGACGAATTATCCGGTGTGGGCTGTCAAGGTCAAGACGATTATGGACGCACACGGCTTGTGGGAGACGGTCGAACCAAGGGCACTAGGTGGAGGATCGGATCCAAGAAAATTGAAGCAAGCTCTCGCGTTTCTGTTTCAAGCTATACCGGAGGATATGGTTTTGCAAATGGCGAGTTACACGGATCCAAAACAAGTGTGGGATGGATTGAAGACACGGTATTTGGGAGTGGATCGGGTGAGATCGGCTCGGGTTGCAACATTGAAACGAGAGCTTGAAAGTTTGCGAATGAAGGAGGGTGAAAGTGTTGATGATTTTGTGACAAAATTGAGCGGTTTAGCTTCGAAGGCAAGGAGCCTCGGGTACGAGCTTGAAGAAGTAGACTTGGTGAAAAGACTACTTGACTCGATGCCGAAGTCTTTTCTTCAAATAGTGGCTTCGATAGAGCAATGTTTTGAGTTGGATTCAATGCTATTTGACGAGGCCGTTGGAAGGTTAAAGGCGTACGAGGAGCGTATTAAAGGCACCGAGAAGATCGAAGACACTCAAGGTGGATTGTTGTTGGCAAGTGAAGAGAAGTCTCACGGATGTAAGCATTGTGGCGGTGGAAGTTCAAGTCGGGGTGACTTCGGACACGGCCGGGGAAGAGGTCGTTTGTCCGGGAAGAGTCGGGACGGAAATGAACGTGTCCGGGACAAAGGCCACATTACATGTTATAATTGTCGTGAACTTGGTCACTATAGCAATGAGTGTCCGAAACGAGGAAATCAAGAGGCGAATTTGATTGAAGAAGAGTCGGCATTGTTGTGAATTTGGAAAATAACCAATTAGGGGGGTGTATGTTGGATTTTTAATTGGTTATTTTTATTCACGTATGCATGGCATGGGGGATTTTAATTATTAAGTTTTATGTTTTATTTATTGTGGTTTTTGTTTAATAATTTATAGGTTTGAATTGGTATTTGTTTTGACCAAATCTTTTGGAGTTGTACGTTGGGTTTGCACTTGTGAAGATTGGGTCTAGGATAGTACCGGTTCCTTAGGTGGGTTTTAGTCTTTATTGGTTTATTTTGCATGATTCATGTAACCACATAGGTGTGCTTAAGTTTATATATATGTCTTCTTCTTTATTAATAAAATGAATAGCTTTTCTGCAATATTCTTATCTCACTATTTCTTCTTTTTATTCTTGAGCTCTCTCTGCATATTGCTACATTTATTTTTCTTCTTCATATACGAGAATTTGTGAGGTCATTTATTCCAACATTTTTTGTGTCAAGCATGTGTCACTAAATGACATTTTTCTTGTAGTGCGTCATGTTACAATCTATAGTTAAACATGAAATATAGTTTCTGAAAACATTTTCTTTTGTTAAAATCTTAGCTAGTAATTAAACATGAGACATACATGTTATGATGGTTATTTGCGTAATTTAAAATGAATCTTTTAGCGATAATTTACCTACAGAACCTGACCGTGCGGCGACATGCGGTGTCCAACCCTCTCTGTCACCCAAGTTTATATCTATTTTGCACTTATCTAATAGTAGTTTCACAATCGTACCATGTCCTTTCAATGCAGCGGCGAAAAGTGGCGTTTCCTGTAAACTATTGACATGATTTACGATTCCAGGAACTTCCTTTATCAACCAAAAGACTATCCCTGGATGATAATTTTTAATAGCAATCAGCAATGCATTTGCTTCCAAATCTCCTCTTGTGAACATTAACTCAATGTTAACTTGTTTTGCTTTCAAATAACTAATCATTATTTGAAGAATATCCAAATGTCCCTCCTTAGCAGCAATATAAGTAGCTGTCTCCTCCTGAGAATTTTGATAGTACATTAGGGAATGGTGCTTTTTAAGAATATCCATCACATATTTCACATCACCCAACTTGGCTACAAGGTGAAGAACTGTATTATTGTTTGGATCCAATTCACATATACCATCATCAAGTTTTTCCAATGATCTCCTTATAACAGTTGTATGTGATTGTCGATTAAACTGATCGTCCATCTTCTGATGCTCGTATTTGATGAAGTCTGTAAGTTCCAAAGCCCGGTCAATGATTGTGTACGTGTTCATATGTATGTACGTATGTGTGTACGTGCGCATCTATAGATACTATTAAGAATAGTAAAAAACATTGTCACTTATCATTTTCTCATTTAATTTGCCACTTGTCATGTCCTTAAATTGTCCTGTCATTTACAAAAACAACTAATAATATCAAATCAAATTTAATCTAATCCAATAAAATCGAACTTAACAATTAACTAGCTAAATTTAAAAGTACTTTTATATATTTATAAATATTTCGTTTTTTAATCCACTCATGTAATAAATAACTATTATCGTAGTGCATATATAAAGGCTTAACATAACAAATTAACTAATAATTTAGAACGCATGTGTGTATACATACATACATATATATACATATATATATATATATATATATATATATATATATATATATATATATATTGCTTTTAGGTTAATTTATAGTGATAACATATATATATATATATATATATATATATATATATATATATATATATATATATATATATATATATATATATATATATATATATATATATATATATATATATAGAGGTTTATGAAAATAACCAACATGTTTTCATGTTTTTTGTGTTTTCGTCCCTCCATGATATTTTTTTTTATAAAAGTCCTCAATTTATTCTTTTCTTTTTGGTTTATTGAAATTTGGACATTAGAACCCGATTTTTCAGTTTTTTAAAACCCGGTTCACAAATTATAACCCGGGTCTAATGTCCAAAATTTCATTAAATCAAAAACAAAAGAATAACTTAAGGTTTTTTATGAAAAAAATAACATGGAGGGACGAAAACGCAAAAAACGTGAAAACATGTTGGTTTTTTTCGTAATAAACCCTATATATATATATATATATATATATATATATATATATATATATATATATATATATATATATATAGAGAGAGAGAGAGAGAGAGAGAGAGAGAGAGTTGGGTTCATATAAAAACTCTTCAATTCCGTGAGAACTCACCAAAATGCACAAATTTATACATCAAATGCACAAATTTAAAAATTAAAATTATAACTTAAAAGCATTATTGGTTTTCAATGTTAATAAATATCATAATCTAACATTATATTTACCTTTAAAATTTGAATTTATCAAATTTTACACTAAATGCACAAAATTGAACGTTAAATTAATGCACAAATTTTGTCAAATGGAGAATTTCATATATATCCCTCCAAAACTTCATAATATCATATATACCCAACTTAAAATTTTAATATCATATATATCCCTCCTAAACATCATAATATCATATATATATATATATATATATATATATATATATATATATATATATATATATATATATATATATATATATATATTAATTTTAATAATTAATATCACATATATCCCTCTTAAACGTCATTAATTTCATATATACCCAAATTTATTAATTTAACTTATTTTAGAACATTTAAAACTCATATTTAATATTGATTATTAATTAATGACCATTATACCCTTACATATTTCTTCTTTCAACAAAACCTTCAAAATATCATATTTATCCAATTTAAATTAAAATATCTTATCCCTTTAAATTTTTTTATATAATTTATTTTTGTTAATTTTATCCAAGTAAACTAGAAAAAACAATAATTATAAAACGAAATCACTTGAAAAAAATAGAAACTAATGCATATAGAAAACAATAATATATACTAATAAATTTGAAAAGAAAAATAAAAGAATGAACATAATATATAATCAGTTAATTGTATATACAAAAACTGCAGGAAAAAAATAAATAATAAATTATAATAAGTCGATACGATTTGATTACAAACAAAAAAAATATAATACAATTTTTTATTGTTAATGTTAATTTGTTTTACTATGAAAAATTTACTTAGTAAACTTTACAAAAAATAAATTATATAAAATTATTTAAAGAGATATGATATTTTAATTTAAATTGGACAAATATGATATTTTGAAGTTTAGTTGAAAGAAGAAATGAGTAAGGGTATAATGGTCAATACTTAATATGCAATATTAGTTATGAGTTTAAAATGTTATAGAAATAATTAATTAATTAATTTGGGTATATATGATATTGATGATGTTTTAGAGGGATATATGTGATATTAATTATTAAAATTGGGTATATATGATATTATGATGTTTAGGGGGGATATATATGATATTAAAATTTTAAGTGGGTATATATGATATTATGAAGTTTTGGAGGGGTATATATGAAATTCTCCCTTTGTCAAATGCACAAATTCGTACATGAAGTGGACAAATTTATCATGAGATGCGTAAATGTTTATATCAAATGCATAAATTTATCAAATGTGTAAATTTCAACATCAAATGTATAATTTTATACATTAAATGTACAAATATTAGAGTGGTTCTCACGTTCTCATGAAAATGAGGGTTCTTACCGAAACCCAACCATATATATATATATATATATATATATATATATATATATATATATATATATATATATATATATATATATATATATATGTGTGTGTGTGTGTGTGTGTGTGTATATATATATATACATTTTTATATTTTTTGCGATTTAGTTACACGGTCATTTTTTTCTCATTTTAAACCCAGCCTATACATTTTTTTTTGTCATATTCATTGGTATTTTGACTAGAAAAGTAAGTATTGTGTAGACCAAATTAAGTTTATTTCTTACATATCATTAGGAGAAAGAAACCATCATATATACTTTATATTTTTTTCAATTTGATCCTTTTGTCTTAGATAGAAGCTCTCTCTCTCTCTCTCTCTCTCTCTCTCTCTCTCTCTCTCTCTCTTCACACACACACACACACACACACACACATATATATATATATATATATATATATATATATATATATATATATATATATATATATATATATATAGACACACACACATATATAAGTACAACTCAAAATCAAGTGATCCCGTAGGTACCGATCTTAGAATTTTATTTAAATATATTTCACAGTCATGTTTAAATTAATGTTATACACATGATATGTAAGTTTCAGATATATTCACCATTTAGACGTCCTTAAAAATTTTGTAAATGGTCATATATATTAATGTGAATGGTCATCCAAATAAATGATTATGCATATGATTTTTTTAAACTATTTACAAGATTTATTTTCGAATCTCAATGTAAAAAGATATGATTCTTTTAATAAAAAGTCTTATAATCTTGGTTTAAACATATTTGTGTAAAAAAATCAGTGAATGAGATCATTCACAAGGGGGTACGGTACGTTCGGTGCTTTTGGTTATTTAGGGTATTTTTTGAATCTAACTAACTGACTACATATATATATATATATATATATATATATATATATATATATATATATATATATATATATATATATATATATATATATATATATATATATATATATATAGTTCAAAAGAGTAACACTCATTATGCATCGCAGGAGAAGGTAACATTTTATAAAAAAAACTTTTTAAAATTATTTTTTCATAATCATGTTTTAGTTTACATTATAAAGATGATATGTAAATTTCACATACATTTATATCTCCTAACTCATTAAAAATAGATTGGACATAAAATACATAAATTTGTATGTATGCTAACGTACATTTATGTTGTGCAAGATTTCATGCATTTAAAATGTGTGAACGTGCATGAAATTTATATATCATCTTTGTAATGTTTAATTAAAACATGTTTATGAAATTTTTTTTCAAAATAAGTAATTTTAAGAGTGATACATTCTGATGTGTTGCATATTAAGTGATACTCACTTGAACCTAAATCTATATATGTATATATAGACTCAAGATCCATCGAGTCCTACCTTAGAGTGGAGTCATTGAATCTCATTTTGTTTGTCTATTAATGAGACAAATTTAAATTATATGTATATTCTTAAATTGGCTGGTTTTTGTGACAAAAGGGTAATATTGATATATTTGTTTCCATTGAGTACAACATTAAAAAAAGATCACTGATTTATTTGATTGATTGATTCCCTCAATATTCCACCGAAAGAAAACGTGTTCATTTGATTGAGTCCACCCCCCACCCCACCCCACCCCACCCCACCACAAAACAAAAAAAAGCCGGCTCTCCTCCCCCAAACCCTACACCTTCGTTTTTCTCTCCTCTCCCCAAACCCTACACATTCGCTATTGTTAGGTAAAAAATGTAGAGGTGAAAAACATTAAGAATAAGAGTTCAATGACGATTCATGTAATCACATGTAATATTAGAATTTAGGTATAAATAGAATTTTTAATGGGATTTTCTATTAACTCTTGTAATCCTATGTGTGTGTACTCCAAGGTGTAAAGTTAGAAATTCTTCAATTCAATGCAAGATTTGTTCCAGATGTTTATGATTCATCTAGATCACTGTCTAACAAGTGGTATCAGATCCTAGGGTGTGAATCAATAAAGAAATCTTGCAAGAAACTTCAAGAATTTCAAGAAATTTTAACCGAAAACGTCTAGAAAGTTGTTGTGATTTTTGAAAAATCAGATCCTAGGATGTGATTATTTTGTTACATTAATATGTTCCGATTTAATTACAAAATATACAAACCAAAATGAATCTGTCAAAGTATACAATCCAAATCGTATACGTTTCGTTAAATCAAAACACATAAATGTTTATGTTGAATTTATACAATTCATATATTATACTTAAAAGTTAGAACTAATTTCAAATGTATTAACGTTACAAATATTTAAGTTAAAAAAAATAAAATGCTAAGTTTATATATTTTTCTTCAAAATTAAGTCAAAACTTGGAAAACGTAAAAACATATTTAATTGAAAATGCATAAAATGTGAAGTTTACATATTTTTATTAAAAATTATAATTAAATCAAAATGTGATAAATAACGAAATAATTAAAACAAAACGAATAAAGTACTAAGTTTAAAATGAAAAGTATTAATGTTACAAAATATTAAAATAAAAATAAATAAAATACTAATTTGTATCAAAACATATTAACATAAAAATGTATAAATATTTTATCAAATGAAACGTAAGGATAAATGATTTTTAATAATTAAACTGAATATAAAAAAACGTAAAATAAGTAATTTAAAAATTTTAATAGGGATAATTTTTAATAAATAAAAAAATAAATATATTTAGTAACGTAAATACATTTAAAAATAAAAATGTATAAATGATAATATTTATAATAATAATAATTTAAACAAAAGATGAAAATTTATAATGAGGACTAAAATTGAAAATAAATTACATAGTTGAGGGACCAAATTGTTATTGAGATAAGGACAAAACCATCATTTAAAAAAAGTTAAGAGAAAGAGGGACCATTTTTGCAAATAAATAGTGTTTTGAGGGACCATTTATGTAATTTTTAAAGACCAGTGACCATATTCATAATTTCGACTAAACCACACGGACCATTTTTGTAATTTACTCTAAAGAAAAAGAGAGAAATAAAGAATAAATAGTATGAAAATGACATAAATGGTCCCTGAAAGTCAAAAGGACAAAAATGCCCCTGAAACTAACGGCTTAAGTTAACTGCCATTAGTTTTAGGGACCAAAATGTTACAAATTTTCGATTTTAGCGTCTTGTGGTGTAATAAAATTATTTCAGAGACTAAAACCGTAAATTCATATAAAACACAGGGACCATTTATGTAATTTAGTCTTAAATTTATTTGGAGTGTATTATTTGATTATTTCATGGAATATTCAATTAATATAAAATATAAATTGATTAATCTAGATATATATATATATATATATATATATATATATATATATATATATATATATATATATATATATATATATATATATATATATATATATATATATATATATATATATATATATATATATATATATATATATATATATATAGGGGTGGGTTCAATGGAGAATCTTATGCATCGAAGAACCTTGGAGAACCACAATGCATCGCTAGAAAAACTGAAATGCATCACGTAGAAATCGATGCATCACGCGGGAATTTGATGCATCACGTGGAAATAATGATGCATTACGGGGGAATTGTGATGCATTTGTGGTGGTGCATGGAGGTTCTTCAAGGTTCTTCGATGCATGGAGGTTCTCCATTGAACCCACCTATATATATATATATATATATATATATATATATATATATATATATATATATATATATATATATATATATATATATATATATATATATATATATATATATATATATCAAAACTACCATTTTGTTGATGCATATGATTTGTTGCATCTCCAGATGTACATAGATGTTGTATCAAGTGATGCATCACGAGATGACATAGATCTAATGGCTATCAGATAGTTCTTTAGTTGTACGATACATATATGTTCTTAGTAGAACCTAACCACACACACAGATACACACACACACACACACATACATACATACATACATATATGCTTAGGTTATTGTGAGAAGCTAAATATATCTTGAAAGGTGTGGGAAGCACTATGATCCACTAAACTTATATATTCATTCACCATTGATTCACTAAGTTTGTACATTGATTCAATTATTTTGTTATGTTGATTCACTTATTTTTAAATTATGATTCATTATTTATAAAGTCAAAAAATTATGAATTTATGTAAAAAAGTAATTTAAATTTCTCTCCATCTCGTTGCACAGCCATTGGTAGATCGACAACACCATCATTGCCGCATCATATCAAGACCGTGGCTACGTACCAGATCTAAAGTGCCACATTGCACAAAATTGTAGGGTAACGTCACATTTTAAAAGCATCGTCACGGATCAAAGTGTACATAAGTTTAAACTTGAAATCGATTTGAATGTTTATTTGTTACATGAAATCAATTGACACATATATGAAATCGATTTGAATGCTTTTTAACCATGAATGAATGTTTGTAACCTTGAAATCAATTTGAATATTTATTCAACCTTGAAATCGAGTTGATTTGAATGTTTTTTTTTTGTGCAGGTATCATATCTCTTCCATGGGCTACAGATATAAATGTTTTTTGGGTTATTTTTTTGTACTTAGTTTCTTTTTGTTGGTTAAAATAGTATTGTATATGGTCGGCTTTTTGAATATGTATTTTAATATTGATTGCTAAATATTGTATCCATTTTGATTCTTGAATTAAGAGCTAGTAAAAATTATATAACTAATACACACTCAATCATTCACACACACATTATTAGGGTTCCTGAACGTACCTTAACTGATCAAAAGTACCCAACCCAACGCGTCTCTCCTTGTGAATCATCATTCACAGATTTTTTTTTTTATTTACATACATGTATAAACCAAGATAATAATTAAGATTTTTTATCAAAAGAATCATACATTTATAAATTATGATTCAAAAAATAAATCTTGTAAATGGTTGAAAAATTTCATATAAATGATCATTCACTTGAATGACCTCAGTAGAATTAGTATACACCTCGATTTTTCTTACTCATGATCTTAAGTCATAAGATCTTAATTGGATCCAATCCTACGTTTACTTAAACTAAAAATTAAAAAAAATTATAAATGAATCAATTTTGTTAAATAAAAAGATGTATATATGAGTTAATTATATAATTTGTGCATAATAGAAATTAATATATTTTCATATAGCTCTTGAGTTCAATACCCAAAAATAAATATTTCATGTTATAATTAAATTATCAAAATACGTAAGAGTTAGATTGGACTATTGTTATAATGTTTAGTTAGATTTTAAATTTTTTATAATTTTGATATAAAATTAATATTTGATATAAATTATATAAAAAATGGTGTTATTTTAATTGGATCTTTAAGATCTCAATACATAGATATTGATATTGCGTACCTTGTTGATCGTCAATTGCATTTATTTCTCCTGCTGTTGCTCTTTCCAAAAAAGCAAATACTTGACTATCATATAAAGGGTTGCTTAGTAAAGAAAGTGGAGTTTCCCCATTTTCATTCCTATACGATGTTAAGTGCTCCATGGATACATACAACAACAGTATCGTGACCAACTCGACCTTGTTGTTTGCAGCAGCGACATGTAAGGCTGTGTTACCATACGAATTTCTATGGTCAAGAAACTTATGAAGTTGGGCAACGTTACCGGTTTGAAGATCGGTTTTAGTTTCTTCTGCACATTCTATAAAATCCCTCACCAAGTGAGCAAGTCCAAGACGTGATGCCAATATCAACGGCGTATCAGATCTCGGGTCAACCTCTAAAATCTTAAGACATTTTCGGTAAATCTTTATCGACAGGATTGTTTTAACCCTCTTTGGAATAATACTGTAACTGCATAGATTGTTTCCTTTTTCTAGGTAAGGTTTAACATCTGACATGGATGCTCTGGATGAAGGATTCATAGGAGAAGGAAGATGTATATTAATCTTTCGGGATTTATCAAAGGAAGAGGTTTGGTATACGTCTCACTACTACAAAACTGATAAAAGAACCCCCTAAATATAGCTAGGTTTTTTAAAAATTTGTTAAAAAACCGGGCTATATTAAAACGCGTGTTTTTTTTAAAGTAATATAGCCCGGTTTCTTACTCAGCAAACCTGGTTATATCACAATAAACTTAACCAGCCCCTATGAACATAATAGAGCCCGGTTCCTTATTAGGAAACCTGGTTATATTTGGTCTGACATATAATTAATGTTCCTTAAAGGTTGTGCGTTGACTACTAATATAACCCGGTTATTTTACAAAAAACCGGGTTATATTTGTGCATTTATTATTTTTCGAGCAGCGCACCACACCTAGCCGTAGGACTATGATGTTATGCAATCGGACCCGGTTATTTAAATAAAAACCGGGCTTTATTATATTCACAGCATTAATTACTGATCGAGACGTTTATCTACCTAGCTAATATAGCCCGGTTGTTTTACAAAAAACCGGGTTATATTTGTTTAGATGAGAAATAAAACAAACGGCTTCTTCTTCTCCAACCATTACAATTTCATTTTATTAAAATCTCATTCTCCATTAATACAACTTCAACAACCTCTTCATAAAATCACCATTATTTTTCATTAACTCTTCTACAAAATTTAAACTTATTTCTTCGGCAAAGGTATTTTATTTCATATGCATTTGATATATATATATATTACTATTTTAGTGTTTATATATAGACACATATTCATACATACATATATATACACACACTTATGATAAACAATGTTATTTTTTGTTGAATCTTTATAAATCATTGTGTGTGTGTATAAATTTAAAATATTTATTAACTTTTAACTTTTCTTGTTTATTATTTATTGTAGGTTTTTAAAGAAAATCGTCAGATCGTGTATATTGATTGTAGAATCGATCCACTACGTCAAAGTTGTTAAGGTAGTTTAATTTATTTATCGAACTATATTCTTTTAAAATGTTATGACATTCATATAGCGTGGGTTGCCAATTGTTGGGCAAACATAGGAGTTCATATATATATATATATATATATATATATATATATATATATATATATATATATATATATATATATATATATATATATATATATATATATATATATATATATCATTAGTAAAATATGCCCGTCCAATATTAATCTAGTAGAGATTAATTTTGGATTGTCCCCATTTTGGGACTGCTTTTGGAATATTTTGTCTCATTTAGGATATGAATACATATTAACACATTGAGTATTTAAGAAAAAATCGGTGTACATTTCCCTTTACTCCTACGGGTTTGCGTTTTATGCGCATACTTGGGGAGTTAAAGGGAAATGCTGCCGATTTTTTTCTTAAATACTCAATCTGTTAAAATGTATTCAAATATGAGACAAGGTATTCAAAAAGTGGGTTAGGATTGACAACCAACAATCACATTCATACATTTGATATCATCCATTCATGCATTATATTAAGTATATTCATTTTCTCAAATTTCAGATGGATCGTAGAATATGGATGTACGAGATAAATCGTGCTTCGGTCGAATTTTTGAGACATTTGTCTGATTTTATAAAAGTTGCTGAGGATGATCGGGTCAATAAAGGAAAGCGTAAAATTTGGTGTCCTTGTAAAACGTGTAACAATTTTCGTATGTTTGAAGATTCTGGTGACATTAAAAGTCATTTAATACTCAATGGATTCATGGAAAGATATATTTGTTGGTCACGACATGGTGAATTGTTATCTACAACTACCCCCGTTGTTTCGGAATATAGTGATGGTGATAATGATGTTTTGATTAACAACGATGATTGTGATAATATAGACGACATGTTACATGATTTGGAAGGTGATGTTGCTGAAAAGTTTCATGATAAATTTCAAGATTTATTTGACGACTCTGAAAAACCGTTGTATACCGGTTGTACAAAATTCACCAAACTTTCTGCGGTTTTGAAATTGTTTAATTTAAAAGCTAACAATGGTTGGAGTGACAAAAGTTTCACAAGTTTATTAGAGATTTTGCATGAAATGCTTCCGGAAGATAATGAATTGCCTGTTTCATTATATCAAGCAAAGAAAATGATGTGTCCAATGGGATTGGAAATTGAAAGAATCCATGCATGTCCGAATGATTGTATATTGTACAGAAATGAATACGAAAACCTAGATGAATGTGTTATATGTGGTGCATCTAGGTATAAGCAGAAACAGCATATAAAAGAAAATAATGACGCGACAAAAAATGGGCCACCTGCTAAAGTATTGTGGTACTTGCCCATCGTGCCAAGATTGAAGCGACTATTTGCAAATGTCAAAGATGCAAGATTGATACGTTGGCATGTTGAAGAATGTAAAAATGATGGGAAAATAAGACACGTGGCTGATTCTCCTCAATGGAGGAATATTGATACAGATTTTCCAGAATTTGGTGAAGAATTGAGAAATATCCGGCTGGGACTTAGTTCAGATGGAATTAATCCGTTCGGAAACATGAGTAGTCATCATAGCACCTGGCAGTTCTCTTGTGCATATACAATCTTCCACCGTGGTTATGCATGAAACGAAAATACATCATGATGTCATTGTTAAT
This sequence comes from Centrapalus pauciflorus, assembly GCA_020465985.1. Taxonomy (NCBI): domain Eukaryota; kingdom Viridiplantae; phylum Streptophyta; class Magnoliopsida; order Asterales; family Asteraceae; genus Centrapalus; species Centrapalus pauciflorus. The sequence continues at coordinate 73,859 of JAANYP010002392.1, read as the reverse complement.
TCAAGGTCCAAAACAGCCCGGTAATGACATTGACGTGTATCAGACTCCGTTAATTGACGACATGAAAAAACTATGGAACCCTGGTGTCGAGGTTTATGATGCATACAAGAAAGAGAATTTTCAGTTACGAGCCATGATTTTTTGCACACACAAACTCTTCCTGCACACAAACTGTTACTGCACACATATATATTAGGAAACACAGGTCACATAACAGAACACACACACAATTTCATGCATATAATTACACACACACATAACAGCTCCTTTTCCTTTCTGTTTTTCTTTAATTTCAGCAACAAAATCAGTAGTTTAAAGGTGGTTTCATGCTTTTATTGAATGATTAAAGACACACACATACTTACTGCACTCATTTTTCTGTTTTAACTTCAATTTCCAGCAGCAACAATTGCACTCTTGTTTATGTATATTATTGAATCGAAGTTAAAGGTTGTTCTTGTTTATGCAGGGGATATGGAGAACAATGAGAACAATGAAGGAAATAAAGTTCCACGACAAAGAAAGAAAAGAAGCGTGACACTATTAACGAAGAGATTAAAATCGAAATCATTGTCCAATTATGTCACGTGTTGATCCTACGAAATGGTTTGACACGATTGTGGAGCCTGGGATCTTCGGTGATGAGGGATATGAATTCACTTTGGTGCCCATCGACATTTTGGATGTCATGTTGGGTGGTTGGGTTGATTATACCATTATAATATGGTTCCTAAGGTAAGTTTTTTTATGTTTACACCAATAAGCACAATTTTCTACTCATGTTTAATTATATTATCATGTAAATCTATGTTTGTAGGTCATTATTCCATCAAATGCAGAAAATACGGAATAATAGGTCTGCATTTCTAAACCCAGCCATGATTCAAGCATCGGAGTGTAAGGATAATCCGGATGGTGTTAGGCATTACATCCTTCAAACAATACAATACCATCACCATCAATCTTTTTTTCTTGCCCCGTTTTGGCAAAGGTACTTCTATTCTACTACCTTCATTGTTATATGGTTTATATGTTGTAAAATGTTCATATTTTAACTTCAGCAACCATTGGGTGCTTCTAATAATCATTCCTCGAGCAAAAAGTGGGTACATATTAGACTCGATGAAGCGTGGAAAGACCGCGTATGTTTACGAACTCACTAGACATGTCGAATGGTAATCTATTGACTATCATAAATGTTACTAATTTATATATGATTCACATTTGTTAGTAAAAATATTAATCCCATGTTGGTTATTTTTTTAGGGCCATTAAAAGTTACAATCAAGAAGTGACCAATGCTGCTTTTACATGGAAGTTTGTTAATGTAAATGATTTTGATCACTTTATATTACATATATACAACTTTATAATGAATAATTAACTTGATATTAAAATTTAGTGCAACCAACAACGGGAGTCTTGGGAGTGTGGCTACTACGTTATGCGATGGATCCATGAATTCATATATGATGGACAATACAATTTTCCCAATAAAGTATGTAATTGTATAATCTTTTGGAGTTGTCTTTTGCTTTAAAATATGTCATTTGTTCAAACTAATTTATTATTTAATTGGTATACAGCTCCCTTGGAAGATTGCATCTCCTTTTACCTCAACAGAGTTGGACCAAATTGTTGGCATCTGGATTGAACTATTTCTGCCAGATTTTTTTATAAGTTAATCAGGTATGTTTTGCTTCTGTTTTTTTTAAGGTCATTGATGATGAAATTGCTATAGTATATAGCATGCTACTATTAGGATAGGAGTCATGTTAGTCTTGATATCATTACAAATCCCTATATTAGTAATAACCTAGCTTTTTGATTATTGTACTTGACTTTATAATGTAATTTTAATTACATAATCTATATTGTAAATTTATTCAAGTAATGAAAAATTATATAATAAGTTAAACATATGTTAAGAATTATTTTTCAAGTATATAAAATCAGGAAATAAACTCACGCATGTTTTGTTTATGTGTTTAGTTGATCATCATACCAATTTAAAGCTTTAATTCCAAAAATTAAAGTAAAGTTCTGAGATTCATGAAAGGGTGTTGTGCATGTAGTTTTATTTCTATTTTGGATCGAAAATGAGAGGCCAAGAAGGCCATTTGGCCTTCGGCCATGATTTGTATGCATTTGTATGTATTTATACTTCAAAGATAGCATGAATAGTCCATTTATTTACTTATTTTGGCTGCTGAAAAAAGAAAAGAAAAACAGATTTAAAATGTGGAGATGTGTGTTGTGATGTTGGTGTGTGTTTGTGTTTGGTTTGCATGAAAAAGAAACATCGAGTCTTGGATGTGAATGAATATATATAGCAGCCGAGTCCCTCTTCATTCATAAAATCTAAGAGGTGTGAGTGTATATAAATCAAAAGTTCCGAGACTCACCATAATATATATAGCAGCCCACTCCCACTCACAACTTTATTTAGATAGTAAATTGTTTTTTGTTAGTATTGATTAAAGTTCGATGTGTTTATGTTTTATAGGTAAGAAATGAAATGGTGTGCGATGGACAATCAATCGTGGAGTTGGAACGTGAATGAAGGTTGTTTAAACAGTTTTTAGACTTAGTTTTTGGAAGATTGGAATGTTATGTACATTGAAACATGTTTTTGAAGTAGAATTTGTAAAATTGGAATGTTATGCACGTTGAAATAGTTTACGATTGATTTCTATAATCTTGTATTTTCTGCACGTATTAGGAAACACAGGTTACCGTTAAATTAAGCTTTATGCTGGAAAAAGATTAAAAACAAAATTATTTATAAAAAAAATATTCGTTTGGGACCAGGTTTTTTAGTAGTAAACCGGGCTTTATGTAGGATTTTTTCCTTAGTTTTATTACTAATCAGACCCGGTTATCTAATAACAAACCGGGCTTTATTACTTATCAGACCCGGTTAAATAACCGGGCTTTATTTGGTTTATAATAAAGCCACCCCTTTTAAAGCCAGGTTAAATAACCGGGCTATATTACATTTTTAACCTGGCTTTATTATGGTTTCTCTAGTAGTGTCTATTGATCAAGCTAGCATTAAAAGAAACAATACGCTGACTAATATATATATATATATATATATATATATATATATATATATATATATTGTTAGTTTAATCTTGATTATGTAATTAGTTTAGAGTTAAATATGTAATAGTACAAAGTACAATGACCTAGAATAGCATTTAGTAAACATGAAGAGTTGCAACTATTCGTAAAAGTCGCAACCGTTCATGAAAGGGTACGTCCGAACCATTGTGTCGGTTCAGACACACCTTTTAGATTATTATAAATTGGAAGCATTGTAAAGATTGTAAAATGTGTATTTCCAAGATTATTAATAAAAGTTCAGTTTAGTAAATCCTGTGATTGTTTTTTAGAGAGTTTTCCCAACATTGGTATCAGAGCAACAGGTCAAACGATCCTGAAATCTCATCATTTACCGAGAGACAGAAACAATCGAAGAAATACACCCGGTGATTAGAGCATCGCCGTTTAGGAAATTGGCAAAAGAGATTGCCATAGATACACGGGGTAGAAGAACACAGAAGCATTCTACCACCAACCGGCACCAAACAGAGAAATCAGATTGATTTCAAGAGACGGAGAATCTAGAGAAGATTCAACTAGAGAAATCAGAGAGTTTCCCATCACAGTTAGGCAACCCCACAAAACCGAAGCCATAGTTCAACAACATCAAAAAAATCAGAAAGCACATCAAAGATTGCATCAGGGCAACATATCGCAGAAACAGAAATCAGTAAGCCCCATCACAATTCATAGAATTCAAGATATAGCAAACCCTAGAAATCAGTCAAAGGGGATATACCAGTACGTATAAGCCTCATACCGAAAGCAATAGAAGCCAAAATCAGAAAGATATAACGTGATTCCAGAAGCCACCGCAGAAAAAGCCACAGAAATAGTGCCACCGCCGTAGGAGTGAACCCACGGACAGAAACCACAACAAACCGTCGCCATACACCACCATAGAACCACCATCGCAACCGTCACACAAAATCTTAACCAGCGACGAACATCAAGAGTAGGCAACAGAGGGATTTTTAGGTTTGCGTAAAACCATCGATTCATACAAAGGGTTACACCGATTCATCAAGCCATCACATCGATTCAAAAAGGAAAAGCAAGAACCGGTTGAAAAACCGAAGGCAACGATTAGAAGGGGATACATCGGTTCCAGAATAGGGCAACGCTTAGTAAAAGACTAAAAGCGACGCATCAAGAAAAACTGAAGCAACATTTCAGAGAGTTTGCACCCGTTAAGGCCTAAGGGTAAAGAGAAGTCGTTTAAAGAGGAGAGAAGCCCAAACAGAAAAACAAACCCACGAGACTCAATTCACAAAGTTTAAAAAGGCCCAAAGAAATCAGAAGAAAAGAGGCAGAAACACGTTGACACAAAGAAAAAAAGAAAAACAGGTTTTTCTTTTCCAGTTTTAATTTTAATATGTATATTCTGATTATATATATTATTATTATTTTAGAAGTTAGATTTTAATTTATTAGAAAATAAATTAGAGTTTGAATTTGCCATTACAATTTTCGTTAGAAAAAGAATAAATTATTTGAGAAACAATTGTGGTTAGATATAAAAATTAAGTTGAATTATTTCTTAGATTTATTTTTAAATTTAAGAGAAAATCAATTTAAAAAGTATGTCAGGAGATAAAAATAATGTTATTGTCACAACATTATCATCATATCAATGTTCAATTCTAAAAAATACGAATTATACATTATGGGCATTAAGAATGAAGAAAATATTAGTGGAAAATGGAGTTTGGGATTTGATAGAAGAAACAGATACATCAAATGAGATTGATGTAAAAAAGGATAGTTCAGCATCAGCATACCTATTTCAAGGGTTACCAGAAGATTTGCAAATGCAAGTTGCGGGATGTGAAACAGCAAAAGAAATTTGGGATTCGTTAAAATCAAGATTTATTGGCACAGAAGATGTACAACAAGCGCACTCGCAACATCTAAAATCAGAGTTTGAAAAATTAGTGATTAAAGAAGATGAGACGGCATTTGCAGGAAAGTTAATGAGTATTATTTCAAAGGCTGCAACATGTGGATTAACATTTGATGAGCAAACAAAAGTACGAAAGATACTTAATTCAGTACCAGATAGATTTATACCAGTAGTAGCAACTATTGAGATGATTGCAGACCTTAAGACAGTAAAGTTAGAAGAAATTATCAGAAAACTTAAGACTTACGAAGAAAGGATTAAGTTTAGAAAAAGTAGTCAGGAATATTATAGTGAGAAGTTGTTGTTCACACATCAAGGCAATGATAGAAGTTATGAACACAACAATAGACGAGGAGAAAGAAATCAGACACAAGGAAGAGGCCAAGGAAGATTTGCAAGAGATAACAGAAGTAAAGATAGTCATGATAAAGGAGGGAGAAACCCTGGAAATCAAAGCTATCAAAGAAGAGATATTAGAGAGATAGAATTCTACAATTGTCACAAATTTGGACACTACACTAAGAATTGTTCAGAACCAGATCATAGAAAAGAAGCCTCAAACCTCATTGAAGAAGACCTAGAACCAACAAGACTAATGGTTATTGATCAAGATTAGATCAATAACAAGAAAGAAAGAAGAGAGAGAAAGAGAGAGAGAGAAGACAAGGTCGAGATTAGACCAAAGAGAGCATGATTGATCGAGAGTAGATGATCAATCAAAGAAAAACTGATCAAGAGTAGATAATTTTTCTAAAAAGTAGAGATTCAAAGAAAAACTGATGGAGAGTAGATCGTTTTTCTTAAAGTAGGTTAGAGAAACCGAAGATTTGATTCAGCAAAATCAAATACAGATAGAGAGACTGCATTTGAGACACAGATGCAGCATTTGAGACACAAATGCAGAGACAGTTAGAGAACCTAACAAGATTGAGATTGCACGAGCAAGAAGATGCAAGTGTTGAAGACAAACAGAAGAACAGAAGATTGAAGACTTGAAGAACAATCAAGATTAAGGGGGAGAATGTTAGTTTAATCTTGATTATGTAATTAGTTTAGAGTTAAATATGTAATAGTACAAAGTACAAGGACCTAGAACAGCATTTAGTAAACATGAAGAGTTGCAACTATTCGTAAAAGTCGCAACCCTTCATGAAAGGGTACGTCTGAACCTCGGTTCAGACACACCTTTTATATTATTATAAATAGGAAGCATTGTAAAGATTATAAAGTGTGTATTTCCAAGATTATTAATAAAAGTTCAGTTTAGTAAATCCTGTGATTGTTTTTTAGAGAGTTTTTCCAACATATATATATATATATATATATATATATATATATATATATATATATATATATATATATATATATATAGAATATGGTTCGTGTGAGTACCTAAAAAATGCAGAGCACCATGAGTACCTGTGAACACACGGGTTTCAGATGTGAACTTGCTCCGAAAAAAAGGTTTTTTTTTGAATTTTTTTTCATATTCATTTAGATACAAATAATATAAGGCTATTCGTAAAAAAATATATACATTTACACTTTCTATCATCTTAAAAGTCATGTGAACGTGAAAAAATTCATGTGAACATGCTTAGTTGTGAACACACGTTGACAACAGTATTAGTTCATGTGAACACACACGTTTTCACATAGTTCTAGTGTGTGCTTATGTGTGATTTTTTGCAAGTAGGCTTGTATTATTAATTTAAACATGATTATGAAAAAAAATTTCAAAAAAATGATTTTAAACGAGGTACCTCCGGTACTCCACAAAATTAGTGGTACTCAATTGAACCCATATATATATACATATATATATATATATATATATATATATATATATATATATATATATATATATATATATATATATATATATAGGTTCAAGTGAGTACCACCCATTATACAGCGCACCAGAAGGTACCACCTTTAAAAGTAATTTTTTTGAAGTTTTTTTTTTTCATGAACATGTTTTAATTAACATTACACAGATCATATGTAAATTTCACGCAAATCCGAACACTCTAAGTGTATGAAAACACGCATCACATAAATGCGCGTTCACATGTCTTCAAAATTATGTAAGTGTGTTCCCATCATTTTTTAGGAGCTAGGAGATGTGAATGTATGTGAAATTTGCATATGATCTTCATAATGTTAATTAAAACATTTTATGAAAAAAAATTAAATTTTTTTTAAAGGTGGTACCTTGTGGTGCGCTGCATAACGAGTGGTACTCTCTCGAACCATATATATATATATATATATATATATATATATATATATATATATATATATATATATATATATAGACACACACACACACACACACACACACAGAGAGAGAGAGAGAGGGAGGGAGGGAGGGAGGTTTAATTAATTGAAAACTTTTGTACATCGAGGTACAAAAGAACGTATATCATCCATTAGATTAAAAAATTGTATAGTTTAGATTAAAAGATAAAAGGGTAAATAGTTGGAGAATTTTATGCATCTTGTGCATTGCAAAAAAAATGGAAGGACGTTTTTGGGAATGTGCATAACTCATTAAATTTAATATTTTAACTAACAATTAATTAATAAATGCTAAAATAAATTCAATTGATACACTTCCAAATTTAACAAAAATTACACAAATTCAAAAGAGATGATGGATATATTGATGCATTTCATGTTTATTGTTCAATTCGTGATGCATCTCGACTTTATTTATACAAATTTATGATGCATCAATGTTAATCATCATCATCATCGTGTTCATCATTCATCGTCGTTCATCATCCATCTATGCATCATATTGTTAATGTTATGCATCATCATCATATTCATTGTTCATCATCCATGTGCATCATTTATCGTCGTTCATGTTCATCGTGTTTTTACCATATCGTTCATCATCGATTGAGAGGGGGGGTCATGGTTGTGGCGATGCACAACCTTGGTGGTGGTGGTGGTGGTGAAGAAAGTGAACCGTGGTGGTGATGGATCGAGAGAGAGAAACGTGGAGGTTACGGTGCACAAACATGGTGGTGTTCTAGGGCCAAGAGGGAGAGGGGAGAGACGAGAGAGAAAGAGAAAGAGATATGGAACCGTGGTGATGGTGGTGTGCACCGTCGTGGGCGGCGGCGGTCCTCCTAGCGGCTGAGAGGGAGAGGGAGAGAGGCGAGATAGAGAATGAGAGATGGAACCATGGTGGCGGTGGTGTGCACCGCCGTGAGCGGCGATGGTCCTTCTAGCGGCCGAGAGAGAGAGAAAGGAAGATGAAATTGTGATGGTGGTGGTGTGCACCGCCATGGGTGGTGGTGGTCTTGCAATCTAGAGGGAGAGGGGAAGAGGATAGAGAGAGAGAGAGAGAGAGAGAGAGAGAGAGAGAGAGATTGTGTGTGTGTGTGTGTTCGGTTGAGAGAAAGAGGTGGAGAGAGAGGGAAAGTGAGTAATTTATCGAATTGTAGTTATTATTGATTTAATTTACATATAATCTATTTCCATATATTTGATTTCAATATATTGTGTATTCCTTAAATGCACTTTATGCACCCTTGGTAGATTATTCGATGCACAAAAGTTTCCCAAGGTTCGTTGGTGCATAAAATTCTCAATTGAACCCCTATATATATATATATATATATATATATATATATATATATATATATATATATATATATATATATATATATATAGACCGTTCTAAAAATATGACATGTCATCCATTTTAATTAATTTAAAATTAAATGAAATGCATTTGATAGTTAATTAATAAGGAAGGTTTCAATCATCTAAATCAATCATTCTCTCTCCTCCAAACAATTCACTTTCTCTTTTTCTCTCTAAATTTAACGGACGAAGAATCACACACGAATGCGATTTAATGTTTCTGATGAATCATTATTGTTGATTGTGTGAACCATTAGTTGTGAACCGAATATTTGTATTAATTGTGAATCATCAATGTCTTGAATAACACATTTTAGTCTTGAATCATACATGTTTGAGTCGTGGATAATACCCTTGTATTTATTGTGAATCGTCGGTGGTGTCGTGAACCATGACGGTATCGCGAATCATCGGTGATGTGGTGAACCACAATAATGGTGTGAATCATCGATGTTATTGTGGACCATAGCAGTGTCATGAATCTCCAAAGAGAAGGAGAGAGAGAGAGAGAGAGAGAGAGAGAGAGAGAGAGAGAGAGTGAGAGAGAGAGAGTGTGTGTGTGTGTGTAATTTGGTAAGTGAGAAAATCATGAATTGATTAACTAATTTCATTTTTTCCTTTTTTAGTTCAAATTAATAGTGATAAGATGTCGTGATTTCATTGGTTCTCACCATCTTCATTTTAAGGAAGGTTCTCACGTTAACCTTACCCTATATATATATATATATGTGTGTGTGTGTGTGTGTGTGTGTGTGTGTGTGTGTGTGTGTGTGTGTGTGTGTGTGTGGATTCAATGGAAAACCAACATGCATCGGAAAACCCCCATACACCACCGCAAATGCATCACAATTCCCGCGTGTTGCATCGAATTCTCCGCGTGATGCATCAAATTCTCGTGTGATACGTCAACTTTCTGAGTGATGCATCACCTGATCCAATGACTATAAAGTGGTTCCCGGATATATATAGGGAATGGTTCTTCTTTGGCTCAAATTGTCAAATGACATTTTTGTAATTATTTAGAACTTTGATAGTGGAGAATCTTGAAAATGTGTGAAAATGATATTTTTGGAAGGAAAAAAAATCTGTTTTTTATCTTTCTTTCTCTTACTTCTTTTTCATTTTCTCTTTTTCTTTCATGAGAATTGATTTTTATAGTAAAAAAATATTTTTTTTCTATATAGAAAATTATTTAGTTGCTAAAAACTAAATGTATTCTTTATAGAAATATTATGTGTCTATATAGAATGTTATATAATTCTATATATTTTTATGTAGATTAACATTACTATTTATAATCTATGTGGAATGTTATGTTAATTATATATTTCATATATTTTAATGTTTCTTATACATTTCTATATCTTTTTATGTAGATTAGGTGTAATGCATAACTAAAAATTGTCATTTTAATATACAATAACCTATCATGTTATAAGATTTCTTAATATAGTTATCTAAACAATAATATACCAACTATTAATGAACAAAACTAGTGACATTCGTTAACACTTGATCATTCAAAGATACAAATTATTATTTGGCTTATGAAACTTTACTCAAACTATAACCTGATATAAGTTTTCAATATTTCAACGTATTATGAAAGAAAATTAATAACATTTATGCATCATAAAATGCAGATGTTAAGGTTGTATTATAGTAGAATAAAGAAGTCAGGTATAATATTTTTCATTTACTTTATAATGATACATTATCCATTTACCTTATGCAAACTTGTACACAATAGAATTTCAGAAAAGATGATTGCCACATTGTCATCTCTTGCTATGGTTAACAACAGAATCAAGAATTGAATTTCCAGAACAAATAGATAAATACATTTCATATGAGATACCAGATGAAAGGGGGGTTGATCCAGATGGATACAAAGTTGTTTCCGAATTTATGATGCACGGGCCATGCACGCTAGCTAAAAGTCATGTTCCATGCATGATCACATCTGCAGTAAAGGTTTTCCAAAGGAGTACGTTCAGAATACATATTTTGATGAAAACGGGTCCGTCCACTATTGACGACGACGTGATACTGGTGCTTACCAGGACAACTCAAATGTGGTCCCATATAATCAGTTATTATCGTTGATGTTTTGTGCCCACATTAACGTTGCATTTTGTGGTTGGACTATGTTGATCAAATACTTTTTCAAGTACATATCAAAAGGAAAAGATAAAACACGAGCCTGTATAACATGGCGCATTGGTGACTCAATTCCTTCAACAAGCAATCAACATTATGATATTAATGTAAACTATGTGGAAGCTCAGTATATTTGTCCATATGAAGCAGCTTGGAGGATTTTAGGTTTTGACATACATCAAAGGTATCCATCGATCCAAGTTTTGGTTGTTCATCTTAATAATATGCAACATATTAGTTTTAGAGCAAGAGATCACCCGGAGGTTGTGGCAGATAACTCAATCATTAAGAAAACAACTTTGACGGAATGGTTTGAGTACAACCGCAGTCTGCAGGCAACCAGATGATCATCATCTAGCTTACCTTGATTTCCCCTCTGAATTTATGTGGTATACTACCGGAAGATACTGGTCAGTAAGAGGTAATAAAAAAAGCCCTCTACTGGTAGATTAAGCAACGTCCTTCCTATAGATGGTGAACTCTTTTATCTTAGGATGTTATTAAGTCAATAAAAAGGATGTACATGTTATGAAGATCTATAGACGGTTAACAACATGTTGTATCCAACTTTCCGATCTGCGTGTAAAGCACTTGGTTTATTGGGAGATTACATGAAATGTACTACAACTTCATAAGAAGCTGGAGGTTGGGCTACCGCTTCTGATAAGATTGTATTATTGTGTGTTTTCAGTAGTTTTAAAGGCTCATATATGCACATATACTTCATAACTATCATACTATTACCTCATATATGTGTTTCAGGGTCCGGAAGTCATTTCAAAGCACCACGAGAAAATTCAGCGCGAACCGAGCAGGTCGGGGAGTAGGGCTACGCCCACCCTACGCCCCAAAACAGTAAATTTCGAGTTCAAAATCAATACCTGCGCAGGCTGGCCGTACCCCGGGCGTAGGGGGCGCAGGGCTACGCGCAGGCCTACGTCCCTACGGTGCAAAAATGTTGCAGACGCGTTTCTACATCCAAAACCCTAATTTTCACATCCTCTATAAATAGGGGTCAGTTGCAATCGTTTTGGGAAGTCCCGAAAGTGTTAAAAAGAGTGGCGAAGCCCTGCCGGAGTGGATTCACAATACAAGTACGAAGACGGTGGTTCTCAAGCTTACAACTATGTCTCCAATCAACACCATTGAAGAGCACAAGATGAGCGGCTAAACACCATAGCCGTTTGTGGAGGATCTACAGCTAAGTTTTACTTTCTTGCATTTTAATTATGTTTTGATGTATTTCGTATTGATTGAATATTGTGTGTAATGCAAATAATAAGCATTCGGTTATTATTATGATTATAAGTTTTGATTGGTAAAAGCAAGATAGTTTATAGTGGTGTTATTATTTGTGTCGAGTCCATTAGATTAGGGATTAAGACAAGTAATGAACGTTGAATGCGCTATGCCGAGATTTATTGATCAAAATATCTATGATTAATTTAACCACGCAATAATTATGTCTAAGTGATTGTTGCACGAAATTTAAGTGGGTAATAACTTATGCCGTAGTGATTTTGTAAATGGTTATCTTCAATTTGATTGTTAATTTACTTCGTTAGTGTTTGCTGCTAATTTTAGTCATAATTTAGTCGTAACTCATTAATCCAAACAAATCATCCAATTCACTCGATTCACAATTTAAGTGCTTTCAATAAACTCACAAAACTAGCCGATTAACCCTAATTACATACGCACTCCCAGTGGATTCGACCTTTACTTGTCTGAGCTAAATGGTTAGATTTGTGGATTATTTCTGCTGGTCACAACGACGGCCCGTCAGATTTTGGTACCGTTTCCGGGGAGTGGTAACGTTTGTTAGGGCTAGAAGTTAGTTTTTGGCCTTAGTTTTAAGTTTTAAGTTTTTAAGTACTTTTGGTTTAGTTTATTTAGTCGTTAATTAATTAATTATTATTAAAATCACATAAAAATTAGAAAAATTCAAAAAGGTAATTGTAGTCCTCTACTTTACCACCAAAAATATAATTAGTTTATTTAAGTATTTAATTAGTTTATGCTCACACGTCGATCGGCTAGAGGATTGCTGCTACAATTCGAACCCAAAATCGACAAAGTAGCTAAATCTCACCGAAAGACTGTCAGGATTCAAAAACAACAACAATTAATCACGGAGAATTCAAACGAGTAAGAGGAAGAAATTCCCAATTTAGAAATCCCTAATTTAGAAGGTCCTCCGATTTCGCTACGAAATCATGAACAAGAAGAACCTGAGCGTATAGCTGCTAGGATGGGTGAACAAGCGAGACGTACGGCTGAGTCACATCACCACCCTGGTGATGTGCCCGACCCCTCTCCGATTCGTTATCCTGAAAATGAGAACGAACCCGAAGTTCGTCCCCAATTATTTAAAATTCTTCCGATCTTCCGAGGGATGCCAAGTGAGAAACCCTACGAACATTTAGTTGAGTTTACAACTATTTGTAAAGCTAACCATGTTCGAGGTATAACCACCGACAGTTTAAAACTTCGATTGTTTCCTTTCTTGTTGAAGGAGAAATCGAAAAATTGGTTTGTATCATTACCAACCAATAGCATTACAACATGGGATCAAATGAAATGTGAATATCTTAATGAATATTATCCCATTAGTAAAACAACTGAGAAAAGAAAGGAAATTACCAGATTTAAACAAAAATCCGGTGAACAATTCTACGAAGCTTTTGATCGTATGAATGAGCTATTAAGAGCTTGTCCACATCATGAAGTACCCAAATGGATGGTTATCAAAACATTTGTGATGGTGTGAGTCAAGAGAGTCGTAATATGATTATTGCTGCCACACGAGGCACATTTTTAGCAAAAGAAGACGACGAGGCTTGGGAGTTTCTAAATCAACTCGGTAAAGGTCTTAAGGTTCAATCTGGTTCTGAAAACAGCATAGGAATTCAAGTTATGGGCATAGATAATGCCTGGAAACGTGAGGTTAAGAGTGAAATTTCAAATTTGGCCAAGAAAATGGATCAAGTGATGAAGGATCTTTCAAACCCTAATGCATCAATTAACTGAGTCACGTGCGGCGATCCATCTCATCATTCAGATTTATGTCCTCAAGTGCAGTCCACTGAGGAATTCGCTAACGAAGTATATGGTTTCAGATCGCAGTGGGAGAAGGATAACCCATTTTCGGAAACCTATAATCTGGGATGGAGAAATCATCCCATTCTCAATGGAAAAATGATCATCCTACCGATCATCAATTTAAACCAACGTATGAACCACCACGACGAGAATATCAATATGGTTCTACCTCTGCTGCTAAGGATGAATGATATTACAATCCGAACCAACGCGATCAACCTCACTTTCATGTGGAGAAGAATACGAGTTATTCACAATATTTAGAGTTCGCGGAATTCATGAAGCAACAATCGGCTTTTAACGAGATGCTGAGTCGCCAAATGGGTCAGATAGCCGAATCTCTCACAAGACGAAAGGAGGGGAAGCTTCCGAGTAACACTGTTCCAAACCCTTCGCACGCATACGACAAAGAGAAGAAGCATGAAGTGAATGAAGTTTCCAAGGTGACTACCCTGAGAAGTGGTAGAAAAGTAGATGATAAGATCGAAATGCCAAAGGAACAAGAAGTAGAAGAAGATACCGACACCGAAGTCGTGTATGAGGAGAAAGAGGATCCAAAATGGGAGGTTCCTAAGAAGGTTTCTTTCAAAGAACCGATTAAGGCATATATCCCAACTCCTAAAGTTGGGGAGGCGGTTAAGGATCAGGACACCACAGCTCCTCCTCCTTACCCTGCTACTCTGGAAAATCTGAAATCTTCATTGTATGGCAAGAAAGGTCCACAACCCGAGGATTTATGGGAGTTATTCAATCAAGTCAAGATCAATATCCCATTGGTAAAAGCTATTCAGCAAGTACCCTCGTATGCCAAATTTCTAAAAGATCTTTGCACGTAGAAAACAAAGTTCAAGGTCTCGCTTCCCATTAGTGTTTGCTGCTAATTTTAGTCATAATTTAGTCGTAACTCATTAATCCAAACAAATCATCCAATTCACTCGATTCACAATTTAAGTGCTTTCAATAAACTCACAAAACTAGCCGATTAACCCTAATTACATACGCACTCCCTGTGGATTCGACCCTTACTTCTCTGAGCTAAATAGTTAGATTTAAGGATTATTTCTGCGGGTCACAACAACGGTTAGTCAGCTTCAGAATTACGCACATTGTTTGCTCACATGCTAACCTATTGTGAAATCTTCGATCCAACCGTTTTTGGACATCTCATTGGAAACAAATGGCCGACGATGTGCCGATGAGGGTTGCACTTCCTTACAAATCAAAATTTTTTAATGTAAATGACCCTGAAATGGAAGGATATGTTCTATATGAGATTGAAATAATCTTGAATTCATGCTCAAGGACACTTGAGGCATATAGATTACCTATGCCACATGCTCATTTTCTAGATGACTTGAATAATAAATTTCACATGGAAGAAAGAAGCTACAATCGACATTCGTTACGTGTTGAGCAAGAGATCTTGGTAAGTAAGTTCAATTGCAAGCAAGAGAATGTGTATGATCTGGTCATAAAAGCATCAATTAATTGTGATCAAGAATTGGTTTTTGTCTATGGACATGGAGGAACAGGCAAGACATTTCTATGGAAAACTACATTTCTATCGAAAACTATCATAACTACTTTAAGAGCACAAGGTATAATAGTTTTGGCAGTTACATCTTCAGGTATAACATCGTCACTGCTTCTTCTATCAGGACAAACATCACATTCACGCTTCAAACTACCACCAAATATACTGATGAATCAGTTTGCAACATTAAAAAATGCACACAATTAGTAACTTTTACTTAGTAAAACAAATTTGATATTGTGGGATGAAGCACCAATGAACAACAAAAAATGCTTTGAAGCTGGACAGGTCAATGCGAGATATTTTGGATGAGCCTGCAAGATTATTTGGTGGAAAGTCGGTGATACTTGGAGGAGATTCTAGGCAAACTTTTCCTGTGCAGCTAGGTGGAAGAAAATTAGATATAATAATCTACTCCGTACCACAATATCTCCTTTGTGGGAACCCTTTAAGATTTTCATTGTATCATAAAACATGAGATTGATGCAGCCAAATCTTAGCGACCAAGAGAAATCAAATGTTGCTAACTTTTCTAAATGGTTGCTTGATATTGGAACTGAGTTTCGAGATGAGTTAGATCCTATAGATACTTCTTGGGTAACTATACTTGGTCATAGATGATGATGATGGTGTTTCCAACCTCATCCACTTTATATATGATAAAGAGACTTTGCGCAACCCAACAACACATACTTTGCAAGATAAAACCATTGTTTGCCCAAAGAATGAAAGTGTTGATGCCATAAATACTAAAGTTTTGTCTGCACTTCTAGGAGAACCATTTATCTATCATAGGTTTGACATGGTTATTCCAGTTTCAAGTGATGGTGGCGAATCAGACATATTGTATCCTCCTGCGTATCTAAACACGTTCAACATTAGACGACTGCCATAACATCAACTTATTTTAAACGCTGGAGCCCGAGTGATGCTAATTAGAAACATGGATTTACTTTCTGGATTGTGCAATGGAACGAGAATGATCGTGACTCATTGTCTTACAAAACTTAATGAGGAAAAATTCATAATTGGTACAAATATTGGGTATAAAGTATTTATTCCAACGATACAATTGATGCATAAGGATCCAACTCTCCCATTTATTTTCAAAAGAAAACAATTTCCACTCAAAGTGTGATATACGATGACCATAAACAAGAGTCAAGGTCAATCATTAAACAAGATATGAGTCTATTTGCCTGATTCAATATTTGGCCATGGTCAATTATACATGGCTTTGTTAAGGGCAACATTACCTGATGGTTTGAAGATACTAACTAAAAACAAGAAGATAATCCTAACAATTTTACCAAGAATATTGTTTACACAAATTATCTGAAAAAAGGTTGCATATAAACCTGTTTGTAAATATGCCTAAACTTTTATGTAAATATATGTTTTATACTTTCTATCTTTCATCCTTATGAATAAGTAATTTCTTTTTTTTATTTACAAAAAATGTCAAAGATGTTGAACCAATTTAAACCTCGAGAGAAAACCAATCAGCTTGAAGTTAACGTCTATCGAAATTGGACCAACAGAAACCCACCTGATCTGACACCAACAGTTATTATTGTATGTTCCTAGATAAAGAGGTCGGCTTTACCTAATTTCTTAAAATAGACTACAAAGTACTCATAAGACTTACTTACATTTCATTGTATAACAGGGCAATATATTACAGGGTAATGCAATACATGCAAACATGGATTTCATTGACAAAGTTTACTTTGATACGTTGATCGAAGTAGGTGGTTTTTATAAAATTTCTGACTACATTTGTGAATAAGGAAAACAATGGATGATGTCGGTGGAACATCTAACTACATTAAAGTTTGGAAAATTCACAAAGTTTGAGAAAAATTCAAATGAAGTTTTCCATCTCATTACTTTAATTTTGTCACTTTCAATCAACTAGAATCAAGACTGAGGAGACATCGGTTAGTTTTCAAAAAAATGTCTAGCACTAATATAATAAACACCTTAAACACAAAACTAGATAACTAAATACATGTATGCATATTACATGGCATGTTTAAGATCAGTAGGTGATGTTGATAAATCTCGAAATCCAAACAGAAGATAAGAAGTAATTATTACAGTTGGATAATCTTAAGTGAGTATCTTCTTATATTTATGTATAGGAAAACAGATTTCTTAACTTGTAGAGTCACTTTCTTCGAATTATCTTAGTTGTCAATTTTCTAGTTTTTGTAAGAAGATAAGAAATAATTATTACAAGTATCATTCAAATAAAGATAAATGTTTTTTTTTCCAATGCTAATTAAACATTCTTTTCAGTGGAGATACAATGGAGCTTACTATATGGGATGATATGGCTGAAACATCCTTCTTTTTAGTAACATATGATAAACTTCAAGATCAACATGCAAACCCAACATTAATATATTTAAAGTTTCAATGCATAGAACGAGTTTTAAGTATATCAACACTAAAGCATGAAAACTTTATAAGTCTACGGTGTCATAATCTAGCTATTACAACATCATCAATACTCAGCCCCAAAGCTATAACATCATCAAGTTACCAAGAAGCTTCTATAGGTCACCGGGAACTTGAATGAAATCCTAAGTTGAAGGCCCAACAATTTCTTTTCCATTGCCTGAAAACATGTGAAAGTCAACAGTAAGCTACGGCTTAGTGAGATAACAGATTACATAATCAACATATATTTATTTACAAACCAAAACGTGAATACGGGCAATGCTTGCCCCTTCGTGTGGAGAGCACGGATAACAAGTTTTCATCATGCAGAGAAAGCATGGATTCGCAGTTCAAGTATCGATCCGGGATGTACAAGCTGGCTGGAATGAGTATATGGGATGATCAGTCCCCCGACAGTGGCCTGCTGTCAACCTCAGCCCAGGTTACACCGGTTATGAGATAATCATCATGCAGAGAAAGCATGTACTAAAGAATGCACTTTCAAGTGAACGCAGCCTACATGTTTAAAACATGTCAAGTACGAGTGTGCATCAATAACAATAAATCATGTGAGAGTGTCAACTGATATGTTATGAGCAATAGGAACATGCCAGCAATATGAATGCAAAGAAAATAAATGCTAGAATAGTAATCTATCACTCACAGTGGTTTTTACTTAGCAAGGATGCCCTAGAAAGATATCACAGGGTCTTACGCAATACAAATAGTCTTTACCGTAATATTTAAATCAATGTGTGTTAGTCAACACCACAATGATCTTGTTAAGTCAGTGAAATTGAATATCAATATCAATATTTGTTTATTTCTTAAAACTTAATTCTATAATTTAAATAATGACCCGAAATTCGGATCCCATCCGAAATTCGGATCGACCCGAAATTCGTGTGATCCGAGGTTCAATCCTTAGAATTATTTTTTGTACTATTCATCCGAAATTCGGATGATAACATGATCCGGAATTCGGATGCATTGATATCTGAAATTCATGTATAGAATTGTGATTTTTTAAGTTTCCGTCCGAGTTCAATTAGATCCGAAATTCGGATGAATCCGAATTGTGTTCATGAGATCCGAGTTCATACTTAATCATTATTCTATCATTTCCAGATTTCATTTGATCATTTATGTACTTATCCAGTAAATGAAAACTATTGATACAATCTTAAATATACTCTTTTTAACACTTTTTAACATCAATCTTAACATATTTTGTATCAAATCAGGCCCCTTTTGATCCTTTCATACAACCCGTCTAACACACACACACACACACACACTAAAACACTAGTAAAATCTGAAATTTGTACTTAGGAGTTAAATCAAAGCCTGAAATTTGGTACATAGCTTACATAATACTCGATTTGAACATGTCTACTTGAAAATATAATATGCATTAACATCCACAACCGGAATCATGATTCGGTTTTCACAAAACCAAACACAAACCTTTAAATTCGTAAAGTTTGAGTAAATTTTACCTTAAATCGTTGGTTGTAACGATTATAGTTCCTCCTTGGCAATTTGAATCCAACTTTTCAGCCTTTAATTTCCAGATTTTTGCGTTCTTGATTCGTTGAAGATGAAAGAGTCGTGGGTTTTTAAGAAAGAGGGATGGTGAGAGTGTTTTTAGAGAGAGAAAGTGAATTTGTAAATGTGAATGGTCACTCACAGATTCAATCATATTTATTAAAATTTTGCTTTAATTGCAAAATACCCCCTTCAACTTTTACATTTTTTTTACTTTAATGACCTTGATGATTCCTCATTGTTATTGTCGCTCAAAAGACGACAATGATGATTTCTCATCATCATTATCATTTTTAATATCGATCGATGATCAATGTATATCCTACCAATGTTGGTTTCTTACTGTTATGCTTGCTCAAAAAACAACAATGAGGATTTCTCCTCATTATTTTTTATATTTAAATTTGTGAACGGAATTTACTTAGTCGAAATAGTGATCCATTAATATATCAATTAAGTCTTTAATTGCAAAGTATATGTGCATTAAATTAGGGATGTTACAATGGCTCAAAATTTGATGTTGATGCATACAACACTTTGTCGAAACTGGTCTTAATAGTTGTTAGTTCTTGACGAGTAACGATATTTAATGGTGACAATTTTCTCCTAAAACAAATTTCAATATCATCATAACATATTCTTTTAGAAAACTCATCATCATTTTCAATTCTGTCACAATTTTTAAATCTTAGTCTAATCAAACTACAATTCTTAAACACATATTTAACTTGCAACTGACGGCTACTCCAAGCACTCATTACTAGTTAAATCTAGATATCGAAGAAGTGCATATATCATTCCCGGAGTAAATTCTCATCCTTCAAAACTTAATATTTTGTACTAATATAAAAAAACCTACTTTTAACATTACCAGTTTCTCTAATCTTACGTGTGCGAGTAAATTATAGATATCAAGCCACATATGATCAATCCACTTCTCTTCATATCCAGAAGAAACCTTTCAAAGATATAAAATTGGAGAAGATGAGAAATCGATATCCTTTGAAGACATTACTCCATCAAAATCCAAAGAGATACAAGGTAAATAATGTCTCGATTACAATTAAAAAGTAATATGATTTCCTCATCAAATTATATTTCAAAATGCAGACGGATAGGTTCACTACAAAAGCAACAATTGTGGGTCTGAGTACAACTATTATTTGGTTTTATATTGCTTGTCCTGATTGCTCTAAGAAGTTAACACGCACGAATGGAATGTTGGAATGCCACAATCACGGACCCCTAGCTAAAGATCCCAAATTATTAAGATTTAAATTAACTCTATAATATATTATACGCAATTCTAATTATGCAAATTACAAAATATAGGTATTGCTTCAAAGCCTTTATAGTTGATGATACAACACAATTAGATGTGACATTCTTTAATCACGTTGCTGATACTTTGACAAACTTTGATTGCAACAAAATGGTGATCAAATTGGGACATAATTCTCGCACTCTTCCTGACCCAAGCCTTAAAATAAGAGAAATTAAGAAGAATTTTCCAATTTCATTTCAGCCAAAAAAGTGTTATTGGAAATGTGGATTTTGTGGTCGACAACATCTTTGACATCACTGCTGGCTATCATGTGGATAAACAAAGTCAACCAAATCCTTTTACACCACCCGAAGAAAGTCGGTGCATCGTCACTCATGGAGAAAACACAAGTTTTTCATCCATTCTTAATAAGAGAAAGTTTGCATTAACACAGCAAGAAACACCATCAATCACTCGAAAACAAGTTAAGAGAGAGCTCTTTCATGAACAAGGTAACTATACTCATGAATTCTTAAGTTTATACATATTTTACATAACACTTATTATATTTAGTTTCTTATACATATTACTTAATAATATTACACTATAATTTCTATTGACTATTTCCCATTTAGTTTTTGTTTCATTTGATAACATATCATGTTAGATATAAATACATATATATATTCCAATACAATAACTGCATTAATTTTTTTTTAATGTTACCTTCTTCATTCAACATCATACATTCTTCCATACTTTAAAATCCTCTTCTATGTTGATAGTAATATGCTTCATGCTTATCAATTTGATGTCCTCTTCTTTTATGCAACATCAAAAAACAAACAATGAGAAATTTACATGTACTTTTGTCACTTCATCATATCTCACAAACTAATATGTTAGTACAGTTGTTTAGATGCCCGCCTATTGCATCATGTTTCAACTGCCAAGACAATGAAGAAAGAGATGATGCAAAAACCTTCGGAAACAAATGACTGATCATATAAGGTACAAAAATCGAATGTAAATATATAATATTATTTATAAAGTGAATATTTCTCTCCCATAACTGATTCTTTTCTTTCCTAGAACAATCTTTTGACTCTCTTCGTTATGGAAAAATGGCAACAAAAGCAATTTCGATCAGTACATTTAGTATAATCATGAGCTACAAGTTACTATGACTTTTGATCGTTTTTGCAAGTTCAACGTCATGTACATACATGCAACTGAAGTATATATATATATATATGATCATATGCAACCTACTATGACTTTTGATCCCTTTTGCAAACTCATTCTGATGTACATGTGTGCCATTGAAGTGTATCCATCCAAACAAAATACTTATAATTTCGATCCTGATATGATTATTAGAGTCTCTAAATGCATATGTATTAGATTAAACGTATTTTATATATGTGTGTGGAAGAGAAATATATATTTCCTCAAATAATAATACAATGTTTGAAAACTATATTTCATCAATTCAACTATGAATTTTACCCGGCCCAACACGCGAGCAAAAATCACCTTGTTTAATTCATTCTTTTTTTGGTTATTTTTTCTTTAATTGACATGATCGAAAAATTAAACTTGAAGCTAAACAGAATTTATAACATAAACAATTAATGATGTATACGTAATTTTCCCTATATATTGCTCCGGAAGAACATTGAAGTTACGAACATGAGTCGTCGGATCCATTAACTGCTAGATCCTGACCATATTAACTCAGTTTCATATTGCACAACGTACAACCAGTCTAGGCATGTTCCACTAAATAACTGTCTCTTCAAAACATCCCCACTATTATCAGTTTTTTAGGAGAAAATTTGGCCAACGGACGTATTTATTGGTAAGCATAAAGTCCAAGTCCTTGAAGCAACCAACTGCATAGTAACCGCAACAGTTTTTAAACGATCGATATTTCTGACAGTCTTGCAGTTTATTCTGCATGTAAATCATTTATTTATATTTCATTAAGAGAGTGTTTGGTTTTGGGTTATGATGCAGATTACGTTACAATAACGTAAATAATTGGTTTAAAGTGTTTGGATTACATTCATTAATAAGTGATTATTTGCGTTTAGAATTCATCTTACCACACTTTTCATATGTTAAACTTCGTAGCTTATTTGCTTAATAAGTGAACATTTGGTCATTTTACAAGTTAAAAGGCAAATCCAAACACTATAAAAACTGATTACTTGATAATTGTGATGGCAAACAGCAGAAGCTAAACAAAACACTAAATTTTCACAACATTTTTATTACATCTAATATCTGATTATTAATTTACAAAACGTTACAACACTTTTTCAATCCGAAACACCCTCTAAATCTAATGAGCATTTGCATTCTTGGAACCGGTCAAATAGTCAACCGACAAATTAACAACTCCTACAATCAACCATGTCCAAACAAAAATATGCTCACATGCACTCAACATATCTATAAATCCCACAATCACAGCACTCAACATCTTTATAATATAGAATCAACGTTTAATTTATTGAATCATGTTTTAAAATACTGAATGAAGGTTTTATAATACTGAATCAATGTTTTATAATACGGATAATTGCGCAAAAAACCTCAACTTATCAGTTTTTTGTGATTAAAACCCCAAACCATTTTTCGTTGCATAGAAAACTTTGAAGTAACTAAAAATCAGTAACTCAAGGTTTTATCAATAGGTAACCGGTTGAAACCAATTATTAATCCTACGTGGACCGATAAATAACCTACGTCGAATTAGTTTTGATTGCTGAAACCGGTTGTCAAGTATTACACATTATTTAAACCGTCGTTGATAATTTTTAATTGTAATTTTTAAACGTTATTACATCATCAACGGGGTTTAATGATGTGTAATATTTGACAATCGGTTTCAAGGATTAAAATTTATTCCATGTACCGGTCCACGTAGGATTAGTAACCGGTTTCAACCGGTTACTCATTCATTAATAAACCTTGACTTATTGATTTTTAATTAGTTCGGGGTTTTCTATGCAACGAAAAATGGTTTGGGTGTAATTATCCCTTTATAATACTGAATCAATTTTTAGATTACTCAATTAGTATTTTAATTTAATTTAATAAATCAAAGTCTTTTTTTAATGAATCAATGTTTTAAAATATTGAGTCAATATCTTAATTTAATGAATCAAGGTACCACTTATTATGCAACTCATTAAAATGTATCACATTAAAAAAAAAAATTTAACTTTTTTTTCATAAACATATTTTAATAAATATTAGAATGATGATATGTAAATTTCACATACATTCACATCTCATAACTTTTTAAAAATTTATGTGAACGTATATTTATGTGATGCATGATTTTATGCACCTAGAATGTGTGAATGTGTGTGAAATTTATATATCATCTTCGTGATGTTAATTAAAAGGAAATTCGTGCAAAACACCCTCAAGTTTGATCAATTTGCGATTAAAACGTCCAACCATTTTTCATAGCAAAAAAACTCTCAAACTGACTAAAACTTATCAAGATGATAATTTTTCAATAAATTGACTTGCAACCCTTCGTCTCCAGCGAATCTTCTCTCCATCGAACTCACTTGTTTATGTTTTATGATTCAAATCCAAATTTCTTGTTGATTTCTTTGTCAAAATCTGTGTTTTTTTTGTTGAAATTTATATTTTCGACGAAATTCCAATGTTCACTAGTGACTTGTCGAAAGTGACCTGTAATCTTCAATCGGTTACAACCGGTAATATGTCATTTTCGTTAGATTTTATCGGTTGACGGTTTTTTGTGCAATAAATGAAAAATGGTTTGAAGTTTTAATTAAAAAAAAGGATCCACCTTGAGAGTTTTTTTGCACAAATATCACTTAACTAATACATGTAAACGTGATACTTTCTGGTTCACTGAATAATAAGCAGTAATTACGTGAAAAGACAAATATGTATGTGTATGTACATGTATATGTGTATGTATGTATTAATTTATTGATTTATGTTATCCACTAGGGTAACACCGTAACAGTTGTAATATCGAACCATCGATATCACCAAATTAGTGTTTGTATGTGCATAATCTTGTTTCAAACCAAGTCGCAACCTCGAAAATCACAGAGATCTGACAATACCACACAAATCCACCCATAACACATGGATCTAATAATGCACACCCACTTTTAACACCTTTATAATGGTGTTCGATTACGATTATTTTAAAAATTCTTATGGCTAAAGTAAAGAGAGTTGTTAAATCTGAAGTCTATTTTTAATATTTGTGCTTCGACCGTTACAAGTGATAGATGTATAATGTATTTGGTTTTGCGTTATAAACGAGATTATTAGCTTATTACGTTAAAAATTAATATTCAAACTTTTAATACGTGCTAATGATATTTAATATATATCTTAGAATATATTACAAAAATTGTCTCTGTCATTTGCATAAAATTTTGGATTTAGTCTCTGTGGTTTCAATTTTGCATAAACAGTCATTATTTGCATTGTTTACTTTCAGAAATGGTTCATCTGTATCATTTTTTTAAATAACAATTATGCCATATTTTTTTATAACAATTTTGATCCTTTTCTATTCATAAATTTTATTTTTGTTTTTAAATTTTAAATCTTAATTTAATAAATGATGATTTAATTTATTATTATTATTATTATTAATTAAGATGTATTTATTTTTTTTTATTAAAGCTATATTTTATCTAATTAATTTATTTATTTTACGTTTCTATTACATATATAAACATAAAATTGTATTTGTTATGACACAAATATTTTGTTATATTAATATGTTTTGATTTAATTACAATTTACAAGAAAACTATAAAAACCTAACATTTTTATTTGTTTTGACTTAAATGTTTTAATGTTACAAGCTAATTAAATTTAAACAAATAGAATATTAAATTTAAACCGAAATAATAATGTTTCAAATATCTAAATCCAAACGAATTAAATCCTAAGGTTATATATTTTCCTTAGAAATGTATAATGAAATCAAAATATATTAACGTAATGAAATAAATAGATGAAAACATACAAAATACAAAAACATATAAATATTATAATAATGAAATCTAATATAAATAAAATTTTAATAAATAAATTATATACATATTAGAAATGTAAACTAAAGTAATTAAATAGATAAAAAATATAACGTTAATAAAAAATACATCTTAAATAATAATAATTAAATTATTATTTATTAAATTAAGATTTAAAATTTAAAAAAAAAACAACATTCATGAAAAGAAAAGGACCAAAATTGTTATCAAGGTAAAGGACATAATTGTCATTTAGGAAAAAAAATGAGAGAAGGAAACCATTTCTACAAGTAACAATGCAAATAATGACTGTTTATGCAAAATTAAAACCACATGAATTAAATTCAAAATTTTATGCAAACCACAGGGACAATTTTTGTTATTTACTCTATATCTTACTATAATTAGTTTATGTATAAATCATTTAAACAAAACAGATGATCATTAAGAATTTTAATTTTATTATTATTATTATTAGTATTATTATTATTATTATTATTATTATTATTATTATTATTATTATTATTATTATTATTATTATTATTATTATTATTGTTTTCTGTCATAAGAAATAAAGTAAGACTTGTCGCCAAAGGCTACCGACAGCAGAAGGCATAGATTATGAAGAGACCTTCGCTCCAGTTGCACGGATAGAAGCGATCAGAATCTCTTTGGCGTACGCGGCACATAAAGACTTCAAAGTGTACCAAATGGACGTTAAGACAGCCTTTCTGGACGGTGAACTCAACGAAGAGGTGTACGTTGAACAACCACAAGGATTTGTTGATTCACATAAACCAGACCATGTTTATGTGCTAGACAAAGCCCTCTATGGTTTGAAACAAGCACCTCGAGCATGGTATGACAGTCTTTCCAACTTTCTTATCTCAGCTGGTTTCAGCAAAGGTGTGGTGGACACAACATTGTTCACTACAAAGGAAGGCCAACATATAATGCTAGTCCAAATATATGTCGACAATATTATATTTGGATCTACTGACTGTAATTTCTGAAAGGATTTTTCATCCCTAATGGAGTCCAGGTTCAAGATGAGTATGATGGGGGGGGGGGGGGGGGCGAATGAATTTTTTCCTCGGATTACAAGTCAAACAACTTGAAAATGGGATTTCCTGTGAACCAGTCGAAATAAACTCTTGACATTCTCAAAAAGTATAAGTTAGACTCTTGCACGAGTATCGCAACTCCCATGGCTTCCAACGGTAAGTTAGACACCGATCCTTCTGGGAAAAGTGTTGATAATACAACTTACAGAGGGGTGATAGGATCCTTACTGTATCTGACTCCTTGTAGATCTGATATAATGTTTTCAACATGTCTTTGTGCTCGTTTTCAAGCCGACCCAAAAGAATCACATCTAACTGCGGTAAAACGCATTTTTCGTTATCTTAAGGGTACACCCGATCTTGGTCTCTGGTATCCAAAGGGAATCGATTTTGATCTTACTGCCTTTTCAGATGCTGATTTTGCAGGTTGTAGAGTTGACAGGAAAAGCACATCAGGTGGAATACAGTTCTTGGGAGACAGACCGGTGAGTTGGTCGTCTAAAAAGTAGAATTGTGTTTCAACATCCACTGCTGAAGCTGAGTATGTAGCAGCTGCAAGCTGTTGCTCTCAAGTACTGTGCATGAGAACACAATTACGCGATTATGGATTCTCGCTCACCAACATCCCAATTTACTGCGATTCTCGAAGTGCAATTGTCATCTCTTGCAATCCCGTGCAGCACTCTCGAACAAAACATATAGATATCAGGTATCATTTTATTAAAGATCATGTAGAAAAGGGAACAATTGAGTTGTATTTTGTAGGCACGGAATATCAACTTGCGGATATCTTTACTAAAGCTTTAGACGAACCTCGTTTTCAGTTTTTAGTATCCCATATCGGAATATTGAATCCACCTTCTAGTTAAATGTCGGACATTGTCTAAAATAATTCTATTTCAAACTGTCATGTTTGAAATTCCTTTATTTTAGAAAAAATCTGTTATTTAAATTTAAGGGTTGTGTCACAAAATTAAATTTCCATATTTCCTTATCTATGTACATCTTTAATAATTAACGATTTCGACAAATTACTGTATGAATTGTTCATCACTGAGTGGGACGCAAAATTTATCCAGGTTTGTCTGTATCTTTAATGTTGAAAAAGGTTCAAGAAATAATCTGAAAAAGAAAAAGAAGAGAATAGATGTTAATTTGAGGTGAAGTATAATTAGGATGTTAGTTTTTATAATTTTTGTTTTTTTTAACTTCTCTATAATTTTAGATTTTAGGTTGGTTAATTTTTAGTTTTTAAAGTTTGATATAATCGGTCAGAAAATCACAAAAAAATTTTATTTATCTTAAATACATCAAAAAGCCAAAAACATTTTTCTTATTTTTTATTGTATTTTTGTCTTAACTTAATTTTTAAAGAAAGTCACAAAAATATTTTCATTTTGCATTTACTTATTTTTAGTTTCAAAGAAAAACACAAAAAGAGTTTGTCTAATTGGGCTAAAATTTTGTTTAAACTTTTTGTTTTTTGTTTATTTTTTTTAAGGCCCATATTTCTTTTGTTTTGTTTTGTTGAAAAACCGGTGGCCCATACTCCTTTGGGCGCGGATCCTCATCAGCTGACCCGACCCGCTCTCCTTTAAAAAGGGGTGGGTCAAACGGTCAACCCACCGTTTTTCTTCTTCTTCAAGATATTTTCAACTCCTTCTTCTTCTTCACTTCACCGTCACACACGAACCGCCCCAAACCACCAGTTTCATCATTCCAAGCTTCTAAAGTTACGGTTTTCACTCCTTTTTTCTTGCATTTCTCGACATCGGCACTACAAGGTAACACTTTTCACCTTTATTTTAGCTTTTAACTTCCTAGTTTGTGTGTTTGGTTTTTATAGTTATAATGTTTCGGTTTTTACTATTTTTAGGACCTTAAATCTGCTTCTTTTAGTTTGTTGTAGTTAAATAAAATGTTCTTTACATGTTTTTAGACTAGGATCTACATTTTCATGCATTTTTATCATTTTTATAACTGTTCACGTAGCATGTTGCATGAACATTAAATGCTAACTGATGGAATTCGGTCCATCCGATTCGGCCCAGCCCCCGAATTCAGATGATATACTTAGAAAATTTCAAAAATTTCCATCTATCATGACCGAATTCGGACCACTGTGCATCCGAATTCGATCCTTCTAAGCATGTTCAAAGTTTCAGTTATTTTTTCCCAAGTTTCATTCACTGTAAATCCAAAGTCGGTTGGTACCCGAATTCGGTCCCCATCCGAATTCAGAGCTCATTCGGATTCGGACCTGTTTTTTTCATATTCATGCATCATTGGTATTTCGGGCTGAACCGAATTCGGTTGCACTGTTCATCCGAATTCGGTCCACCCGAAAATTCAACACTTAGCATATTTTTTCAAAATTTTCCATTTCTGCATTTTCATTATAAATCAAAAATCCAAAAATATTTTCAGTCCTGTGCACCATTGGTTAGAGTTAGGATTAGTGTTTGAGTGAAAATGTCTGCTCTAACACTGGTCTCTTAACGATTGACTTTGGACTTTATTCAGTAGAATTCTCATTCTACTAATAAAGACCCAATGCTTTAAACACAACAGACAGTTTCTATTTCACACTTATCAATTAGTATCAATACCATATCTCTTAAGTCTTCTATTTTAACTTTGCTGCACTTTTACAAGACTCATGGAACCCCCAGTTGCCATAACCATGCCCCATTCCCCAATCCCAAATAACAACGCCCAACTACCCGAAGAATCCATATTACCCCAATCCGAGTACGTTGAGTTCTTTGCACATAATTGGCAGCTTGACATATCAACCCTCCGCCGAGAATCCGAAAACATTGCCTTTGACATTCTTAAAAACCACTCAATCTACTACTCACTTTCCACAGCCATCTCTGTACCCCAGATTTACTTCCAACAGTTCTGGCATCATCTTAAATTTGTAGCTGATGCCAAACCATACTTCACGTCCACCATCGACTGTGTCCCAGTAAAAATCACCACCGCAGCCATCTGCCACATTCTACGCCTCCCAGCCGAAGCCTATTCCCTTAACCGCCTACATTTTGCCCCAATCCCTTCTCCCCTCGAAACCTTAAATGAAATAAAATCTCTAGGATACGATGGTCCACTAACCAAGCCATCAGACTTCCGTACCAAGAACCTTCAAGCACATTGGAGGGTTCTCTTCGATGTCATAGACAAGTGTTTCACCGCCAAGCATGCTGGCCATAACTCAGCATCAATCTAAGTCCTTGCCATGTTTGCAGCCTTCGCATACGACAGACACCACGACTATGCTGCCTTTTTGTTCGAGGAATTGAAAAGAGTCAACCTGGAGAGAAGCACGAAGTGTGGACGCAAATACATTCCTCTCCAGCGTTTCCTTCAGCTGATCATCCAATATGCCATGGACAACGACGATGACATCCATGAACGTCTAGAGGCCGACGTACATATGACAGCTGCAATACAAAAGCTGAACCTTCCGAAGGGGGCTCCCACAGTCCCAGTAATGATAATTCCACTGTCCTTTCTACAGAGGGCAGTGCAAACTGAAAGGGTAAGGGCTTATCTGAGGGAATTTTATCCGGATGAGGCTCGGTCAGACCCGACTGAGCCTACCCAATCCGAAGGTGAGGCAAGAGCGAGTGAGGCTGAGGGAGATGAGGTGGAAGTTCAGCAATCAATGGGTTTGGGTGAGAGGGAGATTGTGCTTGTGAGAGAGGGTGTAGAAGGTGAGGAAGCAGAGACGGCGAATTCAGAAGAAACGTCTCTGTTTTACGAGGGATCAAGGCAACATCTGAGGGCGACCTAAGCCCTATTAGCCGGACAACCCACCATAAGACCATCAGTACAATGGTCGAATCTACCCCCACCACCCACTTAACATCCTCTCAAAAGGGTGCTACTTCATTCCACGGGGATATACCACATACGCCATCACCCTCTCATTCGGAGAGTCGTGGTGTTGAATTAGGTCACATGTCGCCCCAAGTGATCACATTTTCTTCGCCCATAGCTCACTCCCCACCCCCACGCACAACGCACAACGCCTCCGTGGCGTCCCCTCAACGAGCTGCCTTCCTGGCAGCTCCTCAAACTTCCGGATATGCGCATCCAACTGTGGAGCCAGAAATGATGAAAGGAAGACCTGGAGTGGCTTCATCAATGCCATCCACTTCAGGCCATCTCGAAATCAATCTAGAGATGCTAACGGCAGCTTTACGTGCTGCCGGAGTTGTTACCTGGGCTGACCTGGACGCCCAAAAGGAGGTAAAAGGAGGCTGCTGAAGAACGTCATACCGCCCTTCTCTCATTATAAAGGGTAAGGGTGTCGCTTCTGAGAATCTGCCTCCACCACGATCCCATTCAGTCCAGACACAGATTGCAGAGCTCTCAGACAAAATAGACGCGCTAACTCGCCCGATCCTTCAAGTCCAGGAGCAACTCAACTCTAGAATGGATCGTCTTGAGTCTGCCGTCATAGAGCTGCAGTGCCGTCCCCAGACTGAGTCACAGAAAAGAAAACATGACGATCAGGACGACCCTGATCGCCATGAGGGGGAGAAATGCAGAATGACTCAGTCTGAGGACCTCATGATGATTGTAGGGGGAGCTGAGTCTAAGGGAACAGAAATACAAGGGTACGGGGATCAGAGGTATGAGGCTTAGGAGATGTTGATGTTAGAAGACGAGCCACTGGTTGAAGGTCCTGCTCCGTTGGATCCGATGTCAGCTATGGTAATTTGAACCCGTCCACGAAAAAGTCGAAATCATATTGGTGTCTGACTCTGACTCCGATACTGATGACGACCATCCCTTAATCATCCCAAAACCTGAGCCCGAGTCACCACAAAAATCATCCTCATCATTCGAATTCCTAAACTCTCCGCCCCCCGTTCCACAACAAGAAATCTTATCCTCCATTCAAGCTCCCTCAACTCTAAAAGAATCCCCGCTAGTGCAAAGCCCTCCCAGAACTCAAAGTCCTCCCCAAGTCCAAGCTGTACCCCAACCACAAACCCAAGAACCAGGACCCTCAGAAACTAGGCATGTAGACAGATTTGATAAGCCTCCTAAGCAGCCTGGTATTCATGATGACAGTGATCTTTATCGGGTGGGTTGGTACAGGAAAGGTGGCGTACACTCTCTGCCACCAGAGCTAAAAGAAGAGTTGAGGCAAAAACGCAAGGGGAAAATCTTCAAACTACTTGAAGCTAAGTCATCTGAGATAGAAGATCCCCCCGTTCAGGGCCTGAAAGAATTTTTGCAGAAGTTTCCTGTAGAGCAATTCCAGAACCCTTTTATGGAAGAAAGGTTCAAGATGGTCTTCAGGAAGAAGCCAAGGTCGTTCAGCAGGCGCCTACTGATGGAACTCTCAAATGTATCTAAAGCTGAACAGGCCGAGTACAATCAGTTAATGCTCAGGGAGAGGAGGTCCAAAATATCTAAGTCAAAGATAAAGAAGCTTCTCACCATCACAACGTGCAAAAGAGCAAAAGTATTCTATCCTGCCTTTCAGGTAGAGAGAGAAGATGGTACAGTATAGGAGTTTTATGAAAATGACTTAGACTTTGTAAATGTGAACGACGTCGAATTTTTACACGAGAGACTGAAACATAGAATTAAAAAACGTCTGTCTCACATGACCGTTGGAGTCGCACTCACACGAAGCATGAACCGCCGCTCGATCATCATGTGCTTAAGATATTTCCAAATGGCAATAGAGAGCGCGCTGGTCAAAGTCGGTCTACGAGCTCCTGAGTAAAACAGCTTCCTGCTTGATCATCATCCTGCCTACAGAGTTATATTCAGAGAAGGCCTAGGAGTTATATTTTTGAACCAGAGAGGGCATAAAAGATTCATGCGCTTCGAGGATCTCCCTTGTTACTCCGATGGAACAATCAAAATGGTTAGAGCTGAACTTACAAAAAGAATACAAGAATCTGATGCTCAACCAAATCCAGATTTCAGACGCTCACCAAAGGAGATACAAGACATCCTCAGCGGCATCGAATACCTGAACGAACGGCTACATATGAGGCAAGTGGTTAGACGATTTGATGTCATCCTTGGCCTCCATGAATCTACTAATCATGCCAGAGTTCCAGGTCTGCCACAATGATCGAAAAGGGGGAGATTGTTAGATATTAAATTTCGATCTTGTGGATTTATTTTGTAATAATTATTTATAGAATGTTTTGTCTTGTAATTTATTTCTAACTTATTTTATTTGTATGAAAAGTTCAAGGGGCCAAAGTGCAATTCCTTGAAACTCAATTAATTCCACCTATGTATAGCCTCCTAGGGTTTTGTGATTACACAGTTGACATTTTGTGAGAATTGTATACACGGTTTTCTCCAGCCGCCGCATAACATTCATATTTTATTCTATTTGTCTTCTTTAATAATTACACAATCATTGAGTGCAAATTCTGTTTGTGAGTGATTATTGTCGTAAAAGTGCTGATATTATCTGGGATTCAACAACAACAAATGGTCATTCCTTGAAAATGAAAGATTTTTTTAAAAATATGGAATGGTCATTCCATTCCTTTTGACTACCAAACAGCACCCCAGAATGGAAACTCATTCCTTTTTCGTCAGATTCCATCAAATTCCACGAACCAAACGCCCCCTAAGTATTTAACCATATTATTATCTTAAAAAGAAATTTGATTTAAAATTCTTTAATTAATCTTGGAATACTAATTAACATATGTTATTAGTATAAGATGCATACCGATTGACATCACTAAAAGAGGACAAATGACAACTAATTTATTTTTTTAATAGTAGTTATAGATAAAATACTGTTAACGTCATTTTTGACCATCCAACTTTTAGATGTGTCTCATTTAATCACTAAACTATTTCTTTACACATTTAGCCATCAAACTTTAGTTTAATGTTCTATTTTTTAGAAAAACATTCAGGGCCGGTCCTGAGAATTTTGATGCCTAGGGCGAGATAGACGAATAATGCCCTTTAGAATTTTGAACATACGATATACTATCTTTTTAAAGGGGCACGCCGATTATTATTAATATATAGAAAATCCAAATACAAGTTTAACAATTAACATACCACCTAAATCGATGTCTTCGTGTATTTCTAGAAGCAAACATGTCAATTATCTTGTCGTAATCGACATTTTCAAAAAATCTACTTTCATTTCATTAAACTATAATTTCTCTATAATAACTCAAATTAACTTGATCTATGCGATTCTTCACAAATGATTTAAGTATTTAACTAGTAAATCCTATAAAGCTATGACTAAATAGTAATCAAATTAACTTCTTATAACTTATAAACTTATAATTCAAGTAAATTGATGTCTATCAGTAAAGCACGTCAAATTAAGTTGTTACAATTGAACTAAATCCTTATTTCTATGATTCATGAATGAAGATTAAATAACAAAGAATAGCAATATCAATAGATTCATAAATTCAATCAACAATAAAGGCAATACATAGTCAGCAGAGCCACATTCCCAGAGGACAAATACATAAACATAAAATATTAATAGTATTGATTGATTACCTCTTGTTCTTGAATCTGAATTTTTGGTAACCGGCAAGACGACAAGTCAGCAGCCTGGTGTAACTTCAAGTGCAATTGTGCAAATTGGAACTTCCGCCGGCAATCAGATTGAGCGATTGAGAATCGATAGAGGCAAACAGGCGAACAACAATCAGATTGAAAGTCGAATCCTATAATCTGATTGAGAGTTGAGCGAGCACTAACAGTCAAGCAGAGAAGCATGAAGGTGAATCTGAAATCGTTCCGCATTCTTAGATTTTGTGACGAAAAACGTTCCTCGTTTCGCGTTCCATCCATCTCGCGACTTTCCTTCTTACAATCACGACTCTTCGATTTCTGATTGATATCGATTTGAGAGAGAAAGGTGTAGCGCCCGTTCATTTCTCTCACGCAAGTCACGCACGTTGTTGACGTTGCCTGCTTTTCTTCATCCTTTGGGTTTTGCTGCAACCTTTTAAGTTTAACCTATTTTGTATTGGGCCCATTTTATAAACCTATCCTATTATAAGGTGGCTTAACTTTTTGCTGCCTCATGTGAACTGCTGCCCTGGGCTTGGGCCCAGCTCGCCCCCCCCCCCCCCCCTTTGGGTCGGCCCTGAAAACATTATAAGTAATAGCTAAATGTGTACAAATTATGATAGTTTAATAGCCAAATATGTAAAAAAATATAATAGTAAATGTGTACGTAAAAGAATATTTTAGTGGTTAAATGAGAACAATCATAAAGTTTGATGCTCAAAATGATCTTAACCTTATTATATAAATTACAAAATAACGAGGATACTAAAATAATAAAACAAAAAAAAAACGATTACACTACTATATTGGTTTTTAATAAATTAAAATAACGAGGATACTGAAAAAATAAAATGAAAAAAACTATTAACACTACTTAATTATTGTTTTCGTTTTGATATAACATAATGTAAATAACAAATTTCATCAGTATGATTTACTACAAATTACGAACCGGATCTTTTAACTTCAAAAAGCATACTGATAGTACTTGTGGTTCATGTTTTGTTATCGATATCGTTTTCTGACTATTTAAAATGACCATTTTACTCTTTATGTTTAATAATTATTATTAATCTTGTTTATATTAATATTTCTATTATTATTAAATAATAAACTAATCTAAAATATTAAAAGTACTAGTAAAATTAATTTAATATAAAAAAACATAAATTTAAACAATAAAATACACTACCAAAAACTGGAGTATCAGCGACGGAAAAATCCGTCGCAAATCCGTCGTTGATACCAATTTGCGACAGATTTGAGACAGACTGAGTTGTCGGAAAAAAGTGTGTCGCTGATTGGAAAAAAGCAACAGCTTAGCGATGGAAAGTCAACAGCAACGGATTGCAACAGATTCGAGACAAATAATTAGCAACAAATTAACGACTAATATTTCAGCGATGGAATATCGACGAACGAACAAGTGACAGATTTATGACAGAACATTAGTGACAGATTTGTCCAACGACAAATTTGTGATGGATTTATTGATGCATATTTAGCTACAGATTAGCGACAAATATACTTTTAGCGATAGAAGTGTTGTCACTAAGCAGTCACTAAAGTATCAAGGATAATAATTAAAAGCCGTCGCAAATCTGTCGTTAAATTTATGATTATTCGAAAACCTTTTTATTAGTTTTTCAAACCCAATACCAGTAATATTCTTTTAATTTTTAATACACAACAAAATCTACAAAAGTTGTCATTTCAACATTCATCAATATAAGAATGTTGTTCAAAACGTGCACATCAACATAAGAATGTTGATCAAAAAGTGCACATCGTTGTTAGCCTTCTATCAGAAGTTGTTAGCTTTCTATCGGAAGGTTTCAAAAGATCTAGGTTAAACTATAAGTTAGTTACACAAACGTATATAAGACATGCTATTTGAAAATTCGATTAATCAACTGCGCCAACATGTCTTATTTCCA
Organism: Centrapalus pauciflorus; assembly: GCA_020465985.1. Lineage (NCBI taxonomy): Eukaryota > Viridiplantae > Streptophyta > Magnoliopsida > Asterales > Asteraceae > Centrapalus > Centrapalus pauciflorus. The sequence goes on along the minus strand of JAANYP010002392.1, from coordinate 37,529 downwards.
TTTTGCCATTTCATCATGCATCCTTTTATTCACTTCATTTATTTGTGATTTTAATGCTTCCTCTCGTTCTTTTGCCAATCTTCTTTCTTCTTCGAGTTCTTTTCTCGCAATTCGCCTTTCTTCTCTCACCAAGGTTCTTTCCTCTTCTAACTGTTGAATCAACCATTGTACCTTACAACAAAGTTTATATAAGACATGCTACTAGGCTTCTATATGACTATATGTTTTATTATTTATTCATATAAATGAATAACATGTCAAGCTGATTGTGTTAAGTCTTAGCAAATATTTGTCGTACATATAAGATAATGACTACTATTATAGATCATATTAGATTTAGTAAGTTCTAGTTATCCAAATAACTACTAAGTTAAGTACATGCTAGCCAAATAAATGTTATATAAGTGATAATAACCGAATAGGTCCTAATAAGTCATCGTTCATTGTATGTTTGAATATGTAATAATGAAACTTGTTAAGCCTCAATAGGACTTGTTTTAACATGTCAATAGACCCTCATGCTTAAATTAATGATTAGTCTATATGTTATAATGATTCATAATAGGCATCATTCGTATCTAGCTATTTAGACGAGTGACAAATCGGCTATAATAGTCTATATTAGGATTCCATATGTTTTATTACTTCATACAAGTGAATGACATGTTTATAATAATGAATCTGTATGTAAACTGTCGTTCATCTGTGATGCTAAGCTGATGCCAAGAGATCTGTCGGGAATTTATAATAATGATATGTCGTTATACTCATTTTCCTAGCAACAGTTCCATATATAGGTTATATTACTTCATATAAGTGAATGAAATGTTTATAATAATGAATCTGTATGTAAACTATCGTTGATCTGATTCTAATATGCTGCAAAGAGATTTGTCGGTAATTTGTCGCAGATCCGTCGATAATCTGTCGCAGATCCGTTGTTAAGCTTCTGTCACAAATCTGTCGGTAAACTGTCGTTAATTTGTAATTAATTGACTATCACAAATCCGTCGATGATATCTGTCGGTAAACCGTCGCTAATCCGTCTAATAACTAAGATCAAAAATTTGTCGCTGAGGTCCGTTGGTAACCCGTCATAGATTCGTCGCTAAACTTTTGTTACAAATCCGTCGCTAATATCCATCGTTAATTCGTTGTTAATCCGCCGCTAAGTTGCTGTTACATATCCGTCGCTTGGTTCCGTCGATAAACCGTCGTTGATTTGTCGCTTATAGTCTGTCATTAATTTTTCACTGATGCATCATTATTCTGTTTAAGTTGTCTAAACATTCGTCGTAGAATCTGTCACAGAAGTCGTCGCTGATACTCATTTTCCTAGTAGTGATATTAACAAAGACAAATGAATTATAATAATAATAATAATAATAATAATAATAATAATAATTATTATTATTATTATTATTATTATTATTATTATTATAAATTAAAAACTAAATAATGACGTTTAAGTTTGAATATTTTACTTATAACAAGTAAACCTTTTATAAATCAAAAAATAATTGTAAACATTGTCAAAACATATGAAAAGTTTTTTTTTGTTTTTTTTTTTTAAAATTTTTACATGAACAACTGCCTTTTGACACTTTCAATACATGTTTAAAAATATTTTTTTTAGTTTAAATATTTTGAAAAAAATTTGTTTAAAAACTTAAAACATTTTTGAAAAACTTTAATTGTTTTGAAAAGTTTAAAATTTTAGAAGGTTAATTTTTAAATGTTTTAGAAAAGTATCAAACAAATTTGAAAACTTCAAATTTATTTTATTGTTCATGAAAACATTTAATTTTATTATTTGATTGTCATTGAAAACGTTTAAGTTTTTCTAAAAAAATCATAAAGGAACCCTCCTAAACTTAAAAAAACTATTTTTTTAGTTTTTAATTATCAAAATGATGAAAATAACAATTTATATGTTTTATAGGTGTTATAATCCTTATTGAAAATCATTTAATGTAAAAAGGGTAAAAATGAATACTTAATAAAAATACTTTATTTTATGATTTAAAAATTTTTACATATTATTTTAAAAAATTTTAGAAAATCTAAACTCAAAACATTATTTTTAGTTTTTAATTAATAGTAATAATTATGCGTATGTCTTTACAAATTATTTTATGTGATCTACAATAAACTAATTCAACTGATTTTTAAATTTTTTTTGAATTAGTTTATTATTTTATAATAATAAAAATAATAATAAAAACAACATTAATATGGTAATTTTAAATGACCAAAGTATGAAATCCGTAACAGATTTCAAACACAAGAAATATTAGTTAACTTTTAAAATTAAAAGATTTAATCCATAATTTCTAGTAAATTATAGGTACGAAATTTGTAATTTACCTTGTAAAATGTGATTTCAAAAAGCAATTAAAAAACTATATTATAAACGACGAAGTGTTTGCTCTGTTTGATCTTTAGATCTGCATCTAGTGAATGTAGTGAACGAGTGATCAAACACTCGCACGAATATAAAAATAAAAGAAAAAAATTGAAATAACGAAACACAACTGAACCAGGATCGAAAAGTGAAATTGGACAGTTGATATAGACTCAAGAATCAAGACAAATGACACTGTTAGTTGGTTCTTATCATTGGTTTTCTAGCTTTTGCAATGCTAAAATTACAAACAATGCCTTATTAAATCGGATCGAAAGCAGAATTGTTTAATTAAATATTCATAACCATAATTTGAAAATCTGACATTGTTTAGGTTTAATCGTCATTTTAAATTATTGGTTTTACGTTCAAATCAAATAAATTTATAACTGTAATGTCTCTAATACATCGATTAGGATTTGTCAACGTTATAATAGTAATGTTCAATGTTATACATGATCATATTTAATTAAAAAATCTAAATATTAAATAGTTACATTTTAATTATAAAACAATTTCATTAGAAATTTTGTATTGTGCATTTGAATAACAAAATCTTTTTCATACAATTAAACATATAACACAATAGTTTCAAAAGACAACTTCAAAAATAAGTATAATTAAAATCATAATTTTCTAAGTGTGTAAGAAAATGTTGTAATAATAAATGTTGAAAAAGGATTAAACAAAAAATTATTAAAATAAAAGGGCTAAATAAAAGACAACACTAAGATAAGAGTATGTTATAAAAAATTTTAAATTTAAAGGAAAAAAAAACAAAGAAAACCCATGGCATAATGCCATTGGCTTAAAATAAATGTTGAAAGAGGATTAAACAAAAATTTATTAAAATAAAAGGGCTAAATAAAATATAACACTAAGATAAATGTGTGTTATGAACATTCTAACTTTCAAAAAAAAATATATCATGACCGTTCTCGTTAAATCCACCAACTTTGACTACTAATTTTGACCATTATTTTGGCTCTGTTAAATATTGAATGTATATGCAACGTTACTTCGACGTTGAATATACAATATCAAGTGTTCATTCGACATTGAATGATCTCTTCATGTTATATTGCATCGTGCTCTGAGTAAAAAAAATTTTTTCGAAAAATAAACACGTAAATTTTTTTGAAAAAAATATATCATGACCGGTCTCGCTTTAAAGAGTATAAAATTCTCGTTTTTATGATGTAATTTTTTTGATTTAAAAAGTAATCATTTTAATGTTATGCTAATTTAAAGAAAAAATATATTTATTTTGCTAATGTCAATCTTTTTGCTATTTCCAATCTTTTCCTTTTTTACCTTTAGAAGAATTAAAATACCATTAATACCAATCTTTTTTTCACTAATTCCAAACTTGACTTTTTTCAATCAACACCATTAGATTAATTTAATCAATGGACGATATTGTATCTACATTTCTACACTAAATTTAGGTTCTACAATGATCCTATATATATATATATATATATATATATATATATATATATATATATATATATATATATATATATATATATATATATATATATATATATATATATATATATATATATATATGTATGTATGTATGTATGTATGTATGTATGTATGTATGTATGTATGTATGTATGTATGTATGTATGTATGCATGCATGCATGTATATAGACGGGGGTTCAATGGAAAACCAATGTGCATCGGAATACTTCAGAAAACCTCCATGCATCGCAAAGCCTTTCAATGCATCACGATTTTCATTAAGGGTAATTTAGGAAAATTAAAAATTATTTTATTCTAAAATTAAACCTCTTTTAAACAAGGAAATTCATTAATTAACCAATCTATTATTCATATAATTAAGCAACCTAATTTTGAACCAAATCATTTTAAAAAATTGAATCCTTCATCCTCTCCACCGCCGTCATCACTGGCCGCGCCGCCGCCATCACCGGCCGCGCCACCGCCGCCCCTGCACCGCCACCACCACCTGCACGCTGTCGCCACCGCCTGCACCGCCACCACCACTACCACTAGTGCCACCACCACCATCATTTGTGATGAATGTTAATCAGTTTTGAGTAATAAAGGTCGTGATGCATCGTTATTTTGTGAGTATCAATCGGTTTTTATGGTTTGAGATAATTGAAGTTTGTGATGCATCGTCATTTTGCACCGCTGCCGCCTGCACTGTCATTTTGTGATGAAGGTTTGTGAGCATTAATTTGTTTTGAGTATTTTAGGTCGTGATGCATCGTCATTTTGTTAGTATTAATCGCTTTTGAAAGTTTGAAGTTATTGAAGATTGTGATGCATCGTCATTTTGTGAATATTAATCGGTTCGAATGATGCATGAACGCGAAGGATGTCTGGTCTTATTTGAAGGATGGATGAATATGAACGATGAGAATATGAATAATGAACGATGACGAAGAAGACGATGCATCGACATGATCTAAATTTTGGAAAATTTAATTTTGGATGTATCATCGTTTTGAAAATTTTAATTTTTATTGTGTACGGTTTTTAAAATTTGAATCATGTATTAATTATGAAATTTTAAATTTTGAATATAAAATTGATGAAATTTTAAATTTTAAAAAAAAATATACTCGAAATACCCTTATGCATATTTTTTTAAGTGCATCGTGATGCATTAATCTAATATTACATATGCATCTAATCTAAGGGCTACGATTGGTTTTCCAAAGTTTTCCGATACATATTGGTTTTCCATTGAACCCAACCATATATATATATATGTAAAGGTTCTATTGAGAACCATAAATATTGTGAGAACATAAAAACCTTTTATGACCTTTGTATTAATAGAATCAATGACTAATATATTGGATGACATTTTTGTAATTGCTTAGAACTTTCATAGTGGGGAATCTTGAAAATTTGTGAAAATGATATTTTTGGAAAAAAAAATCTATTATTTTCTCTTTCTCTCTTACTTTTTTTTCATTTTCATTTTCTCTTTTTTTAATTAGAATTGATTTTTATAGTAAAAAACGATTTTTATAATAAAAAAAATTCTTATATAGAAAATTATTTAATTGCTAAAAAATAACGTATTATATATAGAAATATTATGTGTCTATATAGAATGTTATATAATTCTATATCCTTTTATGTAGCTTAACATTACTATTATCTGTAATCTACGTAGATTATCATGTAATCTACGTAGATCATCATTTATCTACGTAGATTATCATATAATCTACGTAGAATGTCAAATATCATATATTCTACGTAGATTATATGATAATCTACATAGATTATATGATAATCTACATAGAGTGTCGTAGACGAACTGAAACAAAAAAGAAAGATTTCATTTAGACATTTTATTAAACACTTGGTATGCAACTGATATAAAATAACCAAAAACACATTTTTAAACAAAAAAAAACCATTAATCTTGTGAATCGTAAACAAAACTTTTTTAACAAAATATAATATAAATTTTGCTTAAAATTATTTCTGACATTAATTAATGTTGGGGGTAAAAATGATATTAAAAAGTTTAAATTAGAATCAAAGATTCTGTGTATCCCATGAAAATCTCCATTTCAGTTAATATTATTCATTACACCCATACTGAAGTCTGAACATGTGCAATGATGACATTCCATAAACCACGATTGAACATGTTCAATACCGTCAATATTGGTTTGTCACCAAAATGGTTAACAACGACTAAAAACACAATAAACCCCGATTGCACATGTTCAATAACGTGTAAATGAAATTGAACCTTGAAGAAATTAATAAAAACCTTTATTTGACACCTCCGGTTGAACATGTTCACCAAAACCCATTGTTGAATCCAATTGAACATGTTCACTAAAACCGATTGTCGAATCCGATTGAACATGTTCACTAAAACTCATTGTCGAATCCAATTGAACATGTTCATTAAAACCCATTTTGAAATTTATCATAATTATATTTTATGGAAGTAAATCCCTATAATTATGAGATCTATTAATTTATTAGTTGTCATCTATTATTTAAGATAAACCTAATTGACTGTATTACCCAAACTTATAACCAAACATGGATGGACTCCGGTTTCCCAGTCTAACATGGTACCCCATTGATCCCGACCCTATATATATATATATATATATATATATATATATATATATATATATATATATATATATATATATATATATATATATATATATATATATATAATGTGTGACCCAAATGATTAACATAAAGTTCTATTTTATTCATGTAATATAATAAAAAATATTTTATTAATTGTCTTTTAATTTAATTTTCATTATTATAAGCCCATGGTTGACTTTGTAGGTATAGTAAATTAAGCCGACAAATACTGAAAAACTGGTGTGTTTTACGTGCGATTTTTAATTTTCTAAAAACATTTTATAAAACACAATTATCTTACCAATTTACATTCTAGTTTAATACCAAGTGTCAATCTATTACTCTTTTATATACTCACTCTGGCAAATTATGGAATGGGAGACGAAACGGTATTGGGGAAGAAATCAGAAGATGGCAAGAAAAATCACGTCCGATCAGGAAGCAAATCAGATGAGGAGCAAGTGCGGATGATCAGTTCGACTTTTTTTTTTTTATAGAAAATTTGCCGGAGGATATTGATAGCAAGGGTTTATGGGATGCAACGAAAGGAGTGGGAAATCTTGTTGATGCCTATGTTGCCAACAAGAAAGATAAAGGTGGAGGTAAGTTTGGACTCATTAGACTCGTCAAAGTGAATGATGCTCACAAAATTGTGGATAAGCTATGTAGGATTCAGCTAAATAGGAGAAATTTAAGAGCAAATATGGCAAAATATGACAGACGAAGTTTGAGAAAGGAAGAAGACGATCAAAAGAAAAAGAGAATAAGTACATTTGATGGAACTACTTCAGTAGATGTGCTTTTAGATAACTCTCCAGTAAAAATAACAAAAGAGGTTAGTCCTGATTTCGAAAGTGCAGAAATATCTAATGTGATCCATATTCCAACGAACATGGAATCTATTAACTTCAAGAATTCGTCGGAGGTGTTAATGGGGGAAGCAAAGAATTTGCAGGTGTTGGAAAATCTTGAAAGCCTTTTATATGCTGAAGGGTTTGATGATTGTAAGATAAAATATATGGGAGGTTTGTCATTTTTGATTATTTTAAAATCTGCTTTCACAACTTCGAACTTTCCATCTAACAATAGAAACTCTTGGAAACATTGGTTCTATTGGATTCGAAGATACCATAAATTTCCAAAGAAAACAAAAAAGTAGTATGAGTGAATTTATGGGGTCTTCCTCCCCATTTATGGACAAAACCTATTTTGCAGGGAATTTTTAGTAAATTTGGTTGTCAAATGCTTCCTTTTGAATGTGATACTGATAATCAAGATTTGTCTGTGGTTAGTGCATGTTTACTGATGGATATTCGTGAAATATTGGATTCTAAAATCACCTTAAAGTGGAGAAACAATAGATATACTTTAAACAATTTGTGAATCAATGGATCATTGGAATCCTAAATTGTTTAAAGCTGAAAGTAGTGAGACTGATTCGGATAAGGATTTCGATAGAGCGTCGAATGATGATTGTTGAGATGATGATTCAATCAGTGATGTTCAATCTAAGGATCTTTCACCTGTGAAAGAAAATTGTTCACCAGAAAATATTGTCAGAGATAACGAAACGTCACCGGTGAACAATCTATTGGCAAGTGAAAAGTCTTTTGAGGTATCTAAGGTTGATGACACTGTAAAGGCAGACTGTCAAAAAAAAAAGTATTTTCAAATGAGCAGGTGATCCAATCGGGTAATGAAGTGCAATCTGAAGATATATTTGGGCTCAACGGATTATTGGGCCTTGACAAAAAGAAGGTTAAAGAATAAGGGATGACTAAATTTAATTTCGGTGGGCATGATATGCAATCTTCTTATAGTGGGCCTAATTTAAGCAAAGAAGAGGGTCTGGTGGAAAGGATTGATGGGTTTCCTAATTTTGATCTAAACAACCACCCATATGTACATACGGCGGTGCTTGATAAATCTACAGAAGATAATCAGAGTTTTGGTAAGACGAGGAACATAAAGTCTTCATCTCGTAGCAGATCCAAGATGTATGAGGATCAATGAATGTGGGAAGAAGAAAGGCTATTCTCAAGAGCTAGGTCGGTTGTGTGGGGTGAGAGAGATCCATCGAAGTCTATGGGTGAAAAATCAATGTCGTAGGAAAAAGAAAGTCTAAAGGAGGTGCAACAAATAATTCATATTGGGAAGCAAATTGGGTTTTAGATGGAGGGATTTGAGATGGAGGTTAGAAAATTAGTCAATGAAAGTTTGGGGGTCGATGGGGTTCCCAAATGAATTTTCTTTCTATGAATATCAGAGGGGCTGTGCGTAAACTGCATTTCGAACATAGAGTTAATTTCATTGCAATTTAGGAGACTCAATTCTCGAATCCAAAAAAATGAAGGTAAATAAATTTTGGAAGATACCTGATTTAGAGTTTGAAACGGTAGCTGCTCAAGGCCAGTCTGGGGGTTTGTTAGGTATGTGGGATTCATCTTTTTTAGTAAATCTGCTTGTATCAAAGGTACGAATTTTCTGATTACGGTTGGGAAAGTAAAAGAGTCTGATATGGTACTATTTATAACAAGTATTTACGACCCATGTATTGCAAAAAGAAAGATTTAAGTTATGGTCTAAGTTGGTTAATATTATGGCATCAAATGAAGGTTATTGGATAGTAATGGGTGATTTCAACGAGCTGAGATGTAGAGAGGATAAAATGGGTTCTTCTTTTTCTAGATAGAAGATTTAATGATTTCACTGTTGATGTTGGACTAATGGAAATGAATCTTGGTGGAAGGAAATATACTTGGATGAGTGAAGATGGTACTTCTATGAGCAAGCTTGATAGGATCTTTGTCTCTGCAGAATTCATGGTGAAATGGCCCATGGCCTCTGCAGTTGTATTGGCAAAAGATAAATTTGGCCGTTGTCCCATAGTGATGTATTGTATTGGGAAGGATTGTGGCCATATTCCTTTCAAATTCTTTAATTCTTGGTCTTATCATAAGGACTTCTTATCGATGGTCGAAAAAGCATGGAATTCCTGCAAATTTAATGACAGAGCAGATAAAATTCTAGCTATGAAATTAAAGGCGGTCAAGAAGGCACTGAAAATCTGGAAGAAGAATGTGGTCGATAATGAAATCTTTGAGATAGATGATCTCAAAAGAAAAGTTGATAAGTTAGAATTGGAGGCAGAAAATAGAGCTCTGTTTCAAATGAAGAAAAGAATGGAAAGCAGAATTCAAATCGTGTGAGATGGCCAAATCATTGGATCTAAAGTAGAATGCCAGAGTCCATTGGCTAATTGATTGGGATGAAAACTCTAATTATTTCCACGGGAAAGTAAAAGCGACTCAAAGCAGGAAGAATTAGAATGGTCTGAGCATTGATGGAAGTTGAGAGATGTGCCCGAAAAAGTTAAAGGAGGAGGCAGTGCGATTTTTCTTCTCAAATTTTAAGGAATCTGATAAAGAAAGGCCTAAGTTAGTTTGTTCATCTTTTAAAAAGCTTTCTGCCCCCGGATAGGGCCTTGCTAACTATATCTTTTTCAAAGGTGGAAATCAAAAAAGCTGTTTGGGCTTGTGGCTGTGAGAAAGCTCCTGAACCTGATGGATTTACTTTCAGATTCTTTAAAACTTGTTGGGAGATTATAAAAGAGGAGGTATTTGCCATTGTTTGGGAATTTGAAAGAGAAGGTTCATTCTCGATGGGGTGCAATTCGTCGTTTATATCACTCTTTCCTAAATCCAAGGATCCTCTTTGCTTGAAAGATTATAGGCCTATCAGCCTTATTGGTTGCATTTATTAAATAGTGGCAAAACTTTTGGCAGAAAGATTAAAAAGAGTAATTGATGTGGTGGCAAGTCGAGAACAATCAGTGTATATTGAAGGAAGACAAATTTTAGATGGTCCTTTGATATTCGAGGAGACATGTAATTAGGTCAAGAGAGCTACGAAGAAGTTGCTGTTATTCAAATTTGATTTTGAAAAAGCTTTTGACTCGGTTAGTTGGACTTACCTTGATTCAATTCTTGAACAAATGAATATTGGAGGTCTTCAGAGAAAGGGGATTGAAGGTTGTCTTTCCCCGACGTGTTCTTCTGTTTTGATTAATGATTCTCCAACGAAAGAATTCCAGATTTCTAAAGGATTGAAGCAAGGGGATCCCCTATCTCATTTTTCATTTCTAATTGCTATGGAAGGATTGCATGTGGTTATGAAGAAGGCTGTCCAGAATAACATCTTTAGTGGTACGAAACTGCCTAATGATGGTCCAGTTTTATCTCATCTGCCTAATGATGGTCCAATTAATCGAGCTAAGTCTTTATCTCATCTACCTAATGATGGTCCAATTAGTCGAGCTAATTCTCATGACTGGTAAATCGAAAAGAAGACGTCCATTTATGGAAACGATGGTGGGAGGTTTAATTTGGTCGGTATGGAAAGCAAGAATTATCGTGGTATTCAATAAAGGAATAGTCACAGATTCAATGATAAAGGAAGTGTTTCTTGTTAACATTTTTTTCTTGGTTAAAGTTTATGACAAATTGTAAATCTTTATTTTGATCGTTATGAGTTGTATGCTCTTCCTCGTTTTTTTGAAACTGGATGTTTTTTTGCTAGCTCTCGGTTTGTATGGTTTGAAGTGGAAATAAATTCGGGTGTTCTATGGAGGGGTGATGACATTGTCGAAGCTCTCGGTAGTTCTACCTTTTGTTGTTAAAAAAATCTATTACTCTTTTAATAAAATAGATAGATGATAGATGTGTGTTTATATTTATTTAGATTAACATGCATATAACATTAATAATACATTATTTTCATTTTATATGTATTTATAGTCTTATTTAATAGGGAAAATTATGCAAAAAAAAACCCAAAAAGTATAAAAAAATTTCGATTAAGTCTCAATTTCATTTTTTTTCCTGAAAAGTTTCCAAATTGCTTAAACCTTTTAAATTCACCCATCAACCTTAAACTTATTTAATAAAAACAATCAAAATATAAAATTTTTTCGATTTAATCCTCCACTAATTTAGTTGTTGTTATTATTATTATTAACAGTTTTTTAATTATAATAAAATTATATATTTACGATTATATAATATATCATTGTTAATTTATAATTATTATGATGAAATCTTTTGATTTTCAACTTTTTGATAATAAACAACCATTCTGTTTTTTATTTTTTTCGAACATTTAAAAACGACGATCCCTTTTCCAATCATAAATATATAGTTGTAGCTATCTTCGTTCGAAAAAAAAAGGAATGGATTACAGATTGTTCCGTTCGAAAAAATTGAAAATCTATTGGTCATAGTTTTTCCTTCCGAAATATTAAAAATTTACGATAGTTCATTATGTTTTTCAAAACGAAAATAACTACACTATTTATTTACGATCAAAACTTAAACGTAGATGGTTTCGTTAATTTTTGTGATCGGGAAAATTTTTTCGAAATAGCGGTAGCTAATGCAAATTGTTTAACAAAATCCTGACAAATGCAAATGCTGCATAATGTGAATCCTTTGACAAAATTCAAATCCCATAGAAAAAATTCTACGAACCAAACGCCCCCTAAAAGTTAATTGAAGTTTTTTTCGTTATAAAATTAATAATCGAATTGAAGCCGATCGAAAAAAAATCGGAGTAGCTCGTCTTCTTTTATCGAAAATTAGAAACTCAAAATAGTTCATATAATTTTCCTAAATATACAATGATATGCTATATAATCGTTAATAAATAATCGTAATACAAAGTAAATAAATAATCCAAAGTAAATATAAAAAGTAATTTCAATCTTACGAAAATTTTAAAATCGTACATAAATAATTTAATCTAATTAAAAAAAATGTTCAATAATAATAATAATAATAATTTACAATGATAATGATAATAATAATAATAATAATAATAATTAAAAAATGAATGTGGTACTTAATCAAAAAAGTTTTATACTTTGATAGTTTTTTAGAAAAGAGATTAAGTATGGTAACCTGCTTAGCAGGTTGTGTAACACCCACATTTCTCACACAAATGCCACGTCAATATATAATCATAAGTGGCAATAACGCAAACATCTCATGGTACACATGTCATAGGATTAGCAGAAAACACTGTTAAATTAAAACTTTGATACAAAGTCGTCACATGCTGATACTATCATACAAACACAACTGAACACTAATATCATACACAGGTAGCTTAGATACAATAGTTCTCAAAAGCTAATATCAACATGCAGCAGATTACACAAAATACGGCTCTAAACCCAGCTCCTACTTCCGCGGCTGCTTCGACTGAGACCCCACAGTATGACTGCCTGAGACACGGAAGACTCGAAAACATAAGTTGGGAAGCTCGTGAGTACGGGAGGGTTAGACTCTGCAATATAACACATAGCATGCACAACACAGTAATATCTCAACACAAGTAACATAGCTCGATACACAACAGATATCTCTGCTCAAAGGGGACGCTGTTCCCCAGCTAACAGGCCGCACACAGCAGCGGTTAGCTCACAATAGGCATAGGAGCGACCTGACAATAACACTGCTGTAGATATACAGTCTCATAATTCATGACTAGTTAGGGACAGTCAGCCTGCACGATCACATATCGCGGACATCTGCAACTCAAACACGTATAACACGTATAGGGTAGAGAAATTCATACCTGCGCGCTACAACACAATCTCATACACATATATCACAATCACATAGACGACTCGAAAGAATGCACGTGCGTTTAGAAAGAACTCGAGTACTCACCGACTACCCGAATTCAACTGAAACCCGAAACTCTAACGCGGCTCGACACGCGATCAGCTAGAACCTGTAAACACCACGGGTCCTCCTACATATTAACGCAAGTCTCAATAATCAACGACACGAACCGGAACACAATTATCGCAAACAAACCAAACCCGAAACACATTCCCAACCGAATAACCGACCCCCGAAATCCCTTTACGAGACTCCCACCGAGACCCAAAACTCAAATAAACTCACCCCGACACTATCCTAAAGGAATCCAAACCAATAACGACCCAAGACTCCCTCATAAGCCTCAAACCAAATTTCTCCCGCAGGCTACGGCTCGCGCCGCGACCAAGCGGTGCTCTACACCCTGACCTGCGATTTCCATGGCTGCCCAGGAGTAATACTCCTTTTTATACACGATTTCCAGCCCGAAATTGCATACATAATCACTACATAGCAGTCCTTTACCACATACAAACTACTTCACACAATTTCCACAACAAATAACACAAATTTAAACCTCTAAATTGAAGCTTCTTACCTTAATTACCTCAAGAACACAAGAAGAGATGAAGATGATCAAGTCTTAGTACCCAACTCCACTGAAATTGGTTTCCTCTTGTTGGAGCTCTTCACCAAAAACACACACAACACCTTAGGGTTCTTTTGAAATGGACAAGGGAAAAGAAGTAGGAAGCAACACATATACGTTTCCATTTTTAGCCGGTTCTGAAACCATTAACCCGGACCTAATATCACTTTTTCAATATTAATATCATTCGGACCCAATTAAATCCACGATCGCGAATTATAATAATCCTCTAATTATTAATCCGGAGACACGTATCACTCGGTCTCGACACGTTTAATCCATGAAACGGGATTTGATTGGAACAACGCAATAATATTAAAATAAAGAGCCAATAAATTAAATCCACGTACCAGGCTCAAACTCAGGATGTTACAAATCCTCCCCTCTTAAGAAGATTCCGTCCCGGAATCTAGCTCGGACTCGAAAATAGCTGCGGATATCGGCTCCTCATATCGGCCTCGGGCTCCCAGATGGCACTAGTACCCTTATGGTGTCTCCACTGAACGAGTACTAATGCAATCACTTTATTCTGCAATCCCTTCACCTTCCGATCAGTAATTGCCTCGGGCTGCTCGACATTTCTCAGATGATCGTCCACGGTGATCTCGGATAGCGGCACGTATTGATCTTCTTTGGCCAGACATTTCCTCAGGTGACTCACATGGAACGTATCATGAACTCCGGCCAACTCGGGAGGCAATCTCAATCTATACGCCTGATCTCGGACTCTGGCTATAATCTCGAATGGACCGATGTACCGCGGACTCAGCTTACCTCTGTGTCTGAATCTGATAACTCCCATCCACGGCGATACTTTCAACATGACACGGTCTCCAACACTGAACTCGAGCTCAGTCAGATGACGATCGGCATAACTCTTTTGCCGGCTCTGCGCTACTCTCATATGCTCACGAATAACCGCCGCCTTGTCGCTCGTCTCCTGTAGCAACTTAGGCCCGCTGATGGGTTGCTCGCTGACCTCGCCCCAACACACAGGGGTTAGGATTTTACGCCCATAAAGCGCCTCGAATGGAGCCATCTTGATGGATGTATGGTAGCAGTTGTTGTATGCAAACTCAACCAACGGTAAGTGAACGTCCCAACTACCACTGAAATCAATCGCGCATGCTCGGAGCATATCCTCGAGAGTATGATTCGTCCGCTCTGTCTGCCCGTCTGTCTGAGGTCTGTACGCTGTGCTCAACTGAACTCTAGTCCCTAACTCGCGCTGAAAGCTCTGCCAGAACCTCGATGTGAACCGCGTATCTCTGTCTGACGTGATCGACATCGAAACGCCGTGCCTCGAAACCACCTCATTAATGTACAACCGAGCCAACTGATCCATAGTAATGGTGCCCCGAACCGCTAGAAAATGAGCACTCTTCGTCAATCGATCCACAATCACCCAGATCATATCATTACCTCGAACTATGCGTGGAAGTCTAACGATAAAATCCATCGTGATATGATACCACTTCCACTCAGGGATTTCCAGAGGCTGCAGATGCCCGTGAGGCTTCTGATGCTCGGCCTTAACACGCAAACAAGTCATACATTCCTCGACATATCGGCGCACATCTCTCTTCATCTTAGGCCACCAGTAGAACTCACGCAAATCTCGATACATCTTGCTGCTCCCGGGGTGGATAGACAGTCTCGATCGGTGCGACTCATCCAATATCAACTGCCGAAGATTACCAACTCTCGGAACCCAAACCCGATCATGGAACACATACAACCCTCTGCTATCTCTGCTTAGTACCTCAAGCTGACTTGCAAGCCGCTCTCTCTTTACATTCTCTGCCCGCAGACCCTCTAACTGAGCCACCCTCAGACTATCCACAAGAGTCGACGTGACCTCGAGCCTCGCCGCTCGGCAAACCACTGTCTGGCCGCACGCCTTACGGCTCAGTGCATCGGCCACCACGTTGGCCCTACCCGGATGGTACTGAATCTCGCAGTCATAATCCTTCAGGAGCTCTAGGCTGCGCCGCTGTCTCATATTCAGCTCTTTCTGACTAAACAGATACTGGAGACTCTTGTGATCTGTATACACCACAAATCGAGACCCGTACAGATAATGACGCCATATCTTTAATGCAAACACTATTGCGTCCAACTCGAGGTCGTGCACGGTATGGTTCTCCTCGTTGGTCTTCAACTGTCGCGACGCATACGCTATCACTTTGTGTTGCTGCATTAGAACACAACCCAGACCAGTACCTGACGCATCACAGTAGACCACGAAATCCTCTGTACCCTCGGCCAACGCTAATATTGGAGCCTGACATAACCGGGACTTCAACTCTCTGAATGCCGACTCCTGCTCATCGGACCACACAAAAGGAACGGACTGCCATGTCAATCTCGTCAACGGCAGGGCAATCCTCGAAAAGTCCTGAATGAAGCGGCAATAATACCCGGCTAATCCCAAAAAGCTGCGGATCTCAAGCACGGTCCTCGGCGGCTCCCAACTCATCACAGCCTCTATCTTCGCCGGATCCACTGAAATACCCCCGGCGCTCACAACATGTCCCAGAAACTGGACCTCTCGCAACCAGAACTCACACTTGGAGAACTTCGCATACAGTCTCTCCTTTCGCAGCACGGTTAACACCTCTCGCAAGTGCTGCTCGTGGTCCTCGGCACTCCTCGAATATATCAGGATGTCGTCGATAAAGACAATCACGAACCGATCCAACATAGATCTACACACCCTGTTCATCAAATCCATGAATGCCGCGGGTGCGTTAGTCAGTTCGAAGGGCATAACAAGGAACTCATAGTGGCCGTATCTCGTCCGGAACGCAGTCTTCGGAACATCCTCCTCCCTGACTCTCAGCTGATGATAACCCAATCTCAAATCTATCTTCGAGAAGAAACTCGAACCCTGTAGCTGATCGAACAGATCGTCGATGCGTCGAAGCAGATATCGATTCTTCACTATCACTTTATTCAACTCTCGGTAATCAATACACATCCGCATAGAACCGTCCTTCTTCTTTACAAACAACACGGGAGCTCCCCACGGGGATGAACTCGGACGGATAAATCCACGATCCAATAGCTCCTGAAGCTGTGACATCATCACTCGCATCTCAGTAGGTTCCAGCCTATAAGGCGTCTTCGCAATAGGCACCGCTCCAGGGATAAGGTCGATACGAAACTCAACCTGACGATCTGGCGGTAACCCAGGCAACTCCTCTGGGAATACCTTAGGGAACTCTCTGATCACGGGTATATCCTCTAGGGTCTTCTTCTCTTTTCTGGCGTCAACAACATAACCCAGGAAGGTCTCGCACCCCTTCGCAACATATCTCTGTGCTCTGGCCATCGAAACTATGCCGATCTCACCTTGGCGCCTCTGGCCATATACAGTAACAGTCTCACCGTATGAAATGGGTATACGGATCATCTTCTTCGCGCACAGAATGTCGGCCTGTCTGGATGTCATCCAATCCATACCCACTATCACATCGAAACTACTGATCTCTACCGACAATAGATCAATCAGAAACTGGTGCGCATCTATCTCAAGAACACAGTCTCTAAACACCTGGCTCACTAATGTCGTACTACCATCAACCCTCTCAACAACTAACGGAACAGGTAAAGCAGTAGAAGGCACAGAAAAATATGCACAAAACACAACAGATGCATACGAGCGATCTGCTCCAGAATCAAACAATATACGAGCGCTAAGCCCGTTCAGGATGTACGTACCAGAAACAACATCTGTAGACTCGCGGGCCTCCTCTGCCGTGGCCTGAAATACTCTGCCCCGACCTCTGGGTGCTGACTCTCGGCGGCTCGATGACGACGGCTCGGCTCTAGTACCGCTGGTGCTCGCTCCCTGCACGGCTGGCGGTGCATCTGGACAGTCTCTAGCAACATGACCTGACCTCCCACAACGGAAGCACATAGAATCTCTCAAAGTACTAGTGAAAGAGGTGTGGCCATACTGCCCACAACGGTAACAACGGGGCTGCTCCGACATACAAGAACCAGAATGACGGCGGCGACATCTCTAGCAGTCCCTCTCTCCGGATGAACTGTCTGCCTGGCTCCCTGATGGCTGGGACCCCTGCCCCACGTTACTCTGACTCTGGCTGGGAGCACTGAAACGAGAAGTCTGACCCTGACTTTGTCCTGCCGTCCCTGACCCCTGATACTGACAAGACCTCCTAGATCTGCGATCTCTGCCTCCATCTCTGCGGGACCCCGAACCCTGTCCCTGACTCTGCTGCTGCTCAGGCTCTCTCTCTGGATATCCTGGGGCTCTCGATAGTAATTATGGGACTGCTCAGACGTCCCTGTCCTCTGTCTCTGGGCTGGAGGCTGACCCCTCTATCTCTCTATCTCCCTTTCTCGAACACGAGCCAACTCCAAGGCTCTCGCAAACGTAGGGGTGTCGTGAAGTCCAACAAACTCTCGGATATCGGATCTCAAACCATCAATGAAGGCATCGGCCTTACGGACCTCGGTATCAACATGCTGGGGTGCAAACTGAGCATACTCATTAAACCGGTCTACGAACTGCTGAACCGACATGCTGCCCTGCTGGAGATGCAGAAAACGGCGCTCCATCTCCCGGCGCTCATCACGGGGAATATACTGCAGCTCAAAAATAGCACGGAACTGCTCCCAGGACATTGCATAGGCAGCAACTGTAGTCATTGACGACTCAATGGACTTCAACCACTGTGAAGCCCCTCCTCTCAATAGATAGGTCGCATAACCGACCATATCACGCGGGTCAACATGGGCGACTCAGAAAGCCGCCTCTATCTCTCTTTCCCATGCCATAGCCCTACCCGGCTCACCACCACCTCTGAACTGAGGCGAGACTCCTATCATGAAGTCCTTAAAGGACCCACCTCTCACAGAAGAAGAAGAAGATGCACCCGCCCCGACTCAACACTAGTAACTGGCGGAGGATCTGATCTCTGACGCTGATCCCTCTCTCTGTAAAACTCAGTCAGAACCTCTAACATCTCTGATCGACAGATATACTCGTCTCCTGCTGGTCTCTCTGGCCCAGGTCCCTCTCCATGATCTGCCATAACTACCTGCACATATCACAAGGGTAAGATAACAGATCGACCACCCAGCGTTATACAATGAGCTAGGTCAGTTAATTCCGCTAAACTCAGTCACAGGGAAGAATCCCACGGATCTGAACACGGTCAAAGCTCAAGCATCCACTGATACTCAATACTGAAACCACAAGCTCTGACACCAAGCTGTAACACCCACATTTCTCACACAAATGCCACGTCAATATATAATCATAAGTGGCAATAACGCAAACATCTCATGGTACACATGTCATAGGATTAGCAGAAAACACTGTTAAATTAAAACTTTGATACAAAGTCGTCACATGCTGATACTATCATACAAACACAACTGAACACTAATATCATACACAGGTAGATCTGATACAACAGTTCTCAAAAGCTAATATCAACATGCAGCAGATTACACAAAACACGGCTCTAAACCCAGCTCCTACTTCGGCGGCTGCAGCGGCTGAGACCCCACAGTATGACTGACTGAGACACGGAAGACTCGAAAACATAAGTTGGGAAGCTCGTGAGTACGCGAGGCTTAAACTCTACAATATAACACATAGCATGCACAACACAGTAATATCTCAACACAAGTAACATAGCTCGATACACAACACATATCTCTGCTCAAAGGGGACGCCGTTCCCCAGCTAACAGGCCGCACACAGCAGCAGTTAGCTCACAATAGGCATAGGAGTGACTTGGCAATAACACTGCTGTATATATACAGTCTCATACTTCATGACTGGTTAGGGACAGTCAGCCTGCGCGATCACATATCGCGGACACCTGCAACTCAAACACGTATAACACGTATAGGGTAGAGAAAATCATACCTGCGCGCTACAACACAATCTCATGCACATATATCACAATCACATAGACACTCGAAAGAATGCACGTGCGTTTTGAAAGAACTCGAGAACTCACCGACTACCCGAATTCAACTGAAACCCGAAACTCTAACGCGGCTAGACACGCGATCGGCTAGAACCTGTAAACGCCACGGATCCCACATATTAACGCAAGTCTCAATAATCAACGACACGAACCGGAACACAATTATCGCAAACAAACCAAACCCGAAACACATTCCCAACCGAATAACCGACCCCCGAAATCCCTTTACGAGACTCCCACCGAGACCTAAAACTCAATTAAACTCACCCCGACACTATCCCAAAGGAATCCAAACCAATAACGACCTAAGACTCCCCCATAAGCCTCAAACCAAATTTCTCCCGCAGGCTACGGCTCGCGCCGCTAGGCCCCTGCGGGTCGCGGCGCGACCAAGCGGTGCTCTGCACCCTGACCTGCGATTTTCATGGCTGGCCAGGAGTAATACTCCTTTTTATACACGATTTCCAGCCCGAAATTGCATACATAATCACTACATAGCAGTCCTTTACCACATACAAACTACACACAATTTCCACAACAAATAACACAAATTCAAACCTCTAAATTGAAGCTTCTTACCTTAATTACCTCAAGAACACAAGAAGAGATGAAGATGATCAAGTCTCAGTACCCAACTCCACTGAAATTGGTTTCCTCTTACTGGAGCTCTTCACCAAAAACACACACAACACCTTAGGGTTCTTATGAAATGGACAAGGGAAAAGAAGGAGGAAGCAGCACATATACGTTTCCATTTTTATCCGGTTCTGAACCCATTAACCCGGACCCAATATCACTTTTTCAATATTAATATCATTCGGACCCAATTAAATCCACGATCTCGATGATTATAATAATCCTCTATTAATTAATCCGGAGACACGTATCATTCGGTCTCGACACATTTAATCCACGAAACGGTATTTAATTGGAACAACGCAATAATATTGAAATAAATAGCTAATAATTTAAATCCACGTACCAGGCTCAAACTCGGGATGTTACAGGTTGCAAGTTTTCTTTGGATTTTATGAGTTTTAATTGGTTTAGTGACTTATTAAAAGGAGGACTTAATCGAAAATAAATTATGAATCTAGCGTAATTTTTCGTAGATCACATTGTATTGTTATATCACAAAGATTACAACAAATGAATAAAAATAAATTATAAATATAATTTTAATTTCAAATAAAAATAATATATATATATATATATATATATATATATATATATATATATATGAAAGAGTTCTTTTGAAAACCTTAAATATTATGAGAACCTAAAAACCATTTGTGGCCATAAGATTAAGAAGATTTATGGCTGAAAATTGTCAAATAGTATTTTTTTAATTATTTAGAAGTTTGATAGTGTGGAATCTTAAAAAGGTGTGCAAATGATATTTTTGGAAGAAAAAAAATCTGTTATTTCTTTTTCTTTCTCTTTCTTTTTTTTTATTTTCATTATCTCTTTCATGAGAATTGATTTTTATAGTAAAAAACAGTTTAAAAAAAATCAATATTGAAAATTGTTTATCTGCTAAAAATTTAACATATTCTATATAGAATTATTATGTATCTATATAGAATGTTATATAATTCTACATCTTTTTATGTAGATTAACATTACTATTCATAATCTATGTAGAATGTTATTTTTCTTATACATTTCATATATTTTTTTTATGTTTCTTATACATTTTTATATCTTTTTATGTAGATTAACATTACTATTCATAATCTATGTAGAATGTTATATTGAATGATATGTAAGATATATAGATACAACAATAACAAATAAACTAGTAAACGTATTCTATGTATGTTAGGCACAAAAAGGCCTTAGTCAAACCTGTTATACATCTTAGGGGGAGATCATTAATCAAACCTGTTAGATGCACTTGAAGGTATAATTTAAGGCCTGTTAATGCCTTATTGAAACCTGATAAGTGATTTGCATTATTAGTCAAAGTTGTTTACCCTATTGCATTTGTTGCAACTAACGCAGATTGTCCAAGCTGTTTTGTTCTGTTGAACAGACTGGACATAAACTGTCTATGCTGCTCATACTTGTTGAGCATCTTGGACAAATTCTAAGTGTTCTGTTCTTTGTGAACAGAATTTGTTCTTTATGAATAGGCTAAACACTTTATGGAATATATTTCCATGTCCTCATGTATTGTCTTGGACCAAAAAATCAGTTTACAAAGTCGAAGACAAACTGGAAAATCATAATCTACTTACACTGCCCAAGCTGTTCTGATACATGAAGACAAAGTGGATATTTGAAATGGGTGACAGACCATTTCTTATATCAAAATGGCTATACAAGTTCTTTTAATTAAATCCTTCACCAACAGAGACAAAAAGGAAAAGACAAAGATTCTGCATTCTAGAGACAAATGTTTCTTTGTCAGAACGTGCAGAATAGTATTTTTATCTTTTTGGAAAGACACTTGTTGGTACATCCGGTGTGACGACAACAATCTAGTTTTGTTACTGATAGTGTATTGCAATAGATAGGGTCTTGTTAATGCAATGGCTTGATAAGTTTGATTGCATGATAAAAACTATGGTGATAAGTTCATGAGGCTATGAACTTATAAGAATAAGTTCTTTAGGAATAGGCTCAAGAAGTTATGATAATAAGTTCTTGAGGAGGTCATGAACTTAACGAGGTTAAGTTCATATGGACTTAGCCTTGGTAAGTTCGTGGGCTTGGGCCATGCACGAACTTAATGGTTATATAATGAACTTATCATCGGGAATTCAGCAGGCTTTTGAAGGCTCAGAGGTTCTGTCGAACTTGAGAGAAAATAGAGAATCGGACTGCAGACAATTTTGAGAGCTGAGAGACTTTTGGTGAGCTACGATTTCTGAGTTTGATAAAGTGCATAGGCGAACTAGAAATCATTTCAGAGAGTTTCAGGAGCAATACATCGTGTGGGGTCGGTGTCATATCGGTTGGCATTGTGTTAGGCTCTGTGTTTCGCACGTGATCGATCCGTTAAGCGTCTAACGAGGATTCCACACTCGTTGGACGACGTCGCGCCTTGATCCAATCCGTAGAGTGGTGACCTTAAAAGTGGTATCAAAGACTATCTTGAATGTTCTTCGTGTTCGTCACGTTTTGTTGAACATTCATAGGGTTTCTTGGCGTTCTTACGGATAAATCACGTGTTTTTCGAAGTTTTCAGTGTTTTCGAGCAATTTTCTTGGCAAATATTCATCTTAGTTCAATTTTTCAGTAGAAATCATTGTTTTTAACCTTAAAAACATTGATTTTATCAGAAATTTTGAAAAATTTGAATTTTTGGCCGTTTCTCGAACTTGCGGCGTTTAGGTAGTGTTTTAGGGTTCCTCGAACTTAACACACGCTCCTCCACGAACTTGTCAGAGTTTACGAACTTGAGTAGGGTTACACGAACTTGAGTCATACGAACTTGTTGATCCTCGAACTGGACAGTCTCGAACTAGGGTTACACGAACTTGTGTCCCTCGAACTTAGTGTCCACGAACTTAATTTCAATGAAATCTAATTTGGTGAAACGAATTTAGTTATAACTTCATACGAACTTAACATAAGTCCGTACGAACTTTCATAAAATTAATTTCTAAAATTATTTAAATTAAGTTTGTGAACAAAAGGTTTAACGAGAATGTCAAGTCTACACAAGTTCTTGGAAATGGATCACGAAGTGGGCAAATCAAATTCACCACCTAAGCTTATGAAGATTGAAGATTATTATTGGTGGAAAGACAGGTTTGCAGACTTCGCTCGTTTTAACGATATGCGAATGTGGATATGCATAGATGAAGGGTATGTTCCCCCTACATAAGAGCTCGAGGGCAGGATGAAGGTTCTTTCCTATCAACAAATGAAGGATGAGGACAAGAAAATTTATGAAGCCGAAAATCGAGCTCTGTCATCAATTAAAATGGCGTTACCTTTGGATATTCTACATACTTTTAAACATCACAGAACTTCTAAAGATCTCTGGGAAGCTCTAGAGAAGAGGTATGAGGGAAATTCACGGGTGAGGAAGGGGAAAACTGAGTTGTTAAAACAACAATTTGCGATCTTTAAAGGTCAGAAGAACGAGAACTTGGATGAGACTGTCACAAGGTTCTATCATCTATTGACCGAGCTTGATAACCACAATGTTGAGTATCAAGAATCAGAAAAGATCAAGAAACTTCTAGATGCGCTACCATCATAGTGGGAAATGTACATTGCGTTGATAAAGCATGATGAAGAGAAACTAGAAACCCTCACCCCGGAAGAAGTTATTGGAGTTCTGAGGGCTTATAACTTCAAGATACAGAAGAAGGAGATGGAGTATGATCAGGTAAAAGATCCTGAGATGTACTTTGGTAAATATAAACCATCTAATTCTAGTGTACCTAAGTCTGAAGCCACAACATTTTATTCTGGAGAACAAGAGGGCATACCAAGAGAAGCAGAATAATCTTATGGTAGGGCCTTTCTAGGTTTTTCAAATCCGAATGATCATCCTCAAGAATCTACTTCAGGATCATCATCTCAGGGATACACAAAAATAACAATGAGTGCCAAGACAGTAGAGGAGCAGTTGAAGCTTCTAGCTTCGTTCATGGCAGCATACGGAAACTGCATTCAGGGTAAGATCATGTAACAACCTAGCTTTTACTTGAACTTAATTATCTGATTTTGAGCCAATGGTGTAATTTTATTACATTATTTGATTTGTAATTTAATTAAGTAATGAAAATATTTAATTAAATTATATAAATGTTATAAAGTATTTAAATGATCAAATTTAAAAGAGATGTAAAATACAAAAGTATAGTGGGTTAAATTGCAAATATAGCTAAGTTAAGATATATAAACTTAATTAATGGTCATTTAACACCATTTAAGAAAGCCATTCTCTCTCTACTCTCTCTCTACATCATACGGCTACTTCAAAAATCCCCAAGAATCTCCATAATTTTGCAATCAATTGAGGAATTAATGCAAAAGGAAGTTACAAGCAACATCGAACAACAACAATCTACAAGATTTTCGAGGTAATTCTTGATTAAATTTCATAATTTTAAGAGTTTGGTTCGGTTTTGTTAAAAACCGAAACCTATGATTAAAATATAAAATTTATATGTTGCATGTGTAAATTTTTGATAGATAATCATGTAATGAAGTATATAAATGTTAAAGAAACAAAAATCAGTGGTTAATTCATCCAAATAAGTCCTAAATATGAATTTTTGTGTAAAATTGTGTTCTTGACAAAAATGCTTATTTTGGATGATTTTGATCATATAAATTATATTAATGATAGGAAAAATAGTGTAAAAACACTTTAATAATGATAATAAAGCTTTATTATAAGTTGCATGTTATAAAAATGTATTTTGTGATTTTTGGAAAAAAATCCGTATGCATAAAGTTAAGAACACCAAGAACAATTCTGGAAAATTTATAAGTATGGGGTCTGAATTCGGTTGAGACCCGAATTCGGATGAGATGCCATTTCGGATTTAATGTCCAAATTCGGACCTGTTCGGATGATGAACCTAATTCGGATGGAAGGTGGTCCGAACTCGGATGACCCGAGTTCGGATGGTTCATTTAGGTCCCAAATTCGGATGCCTGATTCGGATAAATGCCAATTCGGATGGCGCATTTCGGTCCGAATCCGGATGGTCCGAATCCGGACGTCCTATTTTTGATAAATTAAAACCACAAATAAATAATATTTTACAATTTCAATACCCATGAATTTATGATAAAAGATTTATGAGTTATTAGTTATCAGAATCAGACCAGATAAAGATTTTAAAGCTAAAAACTAATGACATTGATACGATATGATTCTGGACAGGTTCAGATAAATCTGAACAAAGAATTAAAGAACTAAAGATTGAAAGATATTGAAAGTGGGTCACTGATTTGAAAAGAAAAGCCAGAGATCAGAAAGATCAAGATTAAAGATAAAATCCTGAGATAACTCAGGTGGTGGATATTAAATCTGATCACAGAACCAGTGAGTTATAGATATTCAGTTTTGCATGCTAGACTTCCGGTTGAGACATATTGTTGATGATAGATTATTTGACATTCATACTTGCTCAGCTGGATTGTGACCTGTGCACACCATGGTCCGGTGATGCCCTGTGAATCATATTAGCTATTTGACTTATCATTTCGCATGACATTATACTTACAGTTCATTTCAGATATTGCTATAAAATTATTGCTACCATGACTTTGATTACTATGCTTTCCTTATTGATCGCATCTTTGACATATTGATTCAGCTTAGCATGATTAGTCTTGTCGGTCTATTGTTCTAGACCTAGCTATGTCTCCAGTTCTACTGAACTTGGTATTGATACTCCGATGTTCCCCCATGACGACCGCTGGTAGCTAGCCCAGCATAAGTGCATAGATTCCACTAAAAGCGTGAGCGTGGGCTGAACATCATTCGATTCTATGACTACTATGTCTCAATCATGAGTGGCTGTAGCGGCAGTCCAGACATATCACGCTTTGACCCATGATCCGCTTGATTAATGCATGTAATCTGAAAATCTATTTTCTCACTAAGCTTTGCTTACAGATGTTGTTTACACTTTCTACAGGAAAATATAAAGGAAAGTCACCTGCTGGACCTAGTTCATAGGTCTTACAAGATCAAGATTGAAGTTTTCTATAGACCACTACTCAACAAACCCTTCGGTACTGATTGGCGGATGATAATTGTGGTGGTCTGGGTAGATTTGATTTGAATGTATGACGACATGAATTAGATTAGTCTTGTGCCATTTATAAGTTTAATTTGAAAATTGTAATCCCGAACTAAAACTGTATTAAACTAAATCCTAATATGTTTGTACTTGTAATTTCAATTTCCGCAACTTAATTACTCTATCTTAGTTATGATTGATATCGTGTTGCATGATGTGGGACCTAGACTCTGAGGACTACCCCGTAAGGGGAGGTCTTCACAGGATGGTATAAGAGCCCATAGTTTGAGTGAATCAAGTATTACGTGAGTAATACTTGGTCTCAAACTGAAGCAATACATATGTATCAATCATTTAGGTGGTTTGAACTGAGATAGGATGTACATACTGTTAGGATGGGAAAGAGGGTACATAGATCTAAGTCTATAAACTGATAGTTAAATGATTTTAATTTTCAGTAATGATGTCAGGTGCAGGTGACATTCCCAACAACATGACTCCTCAGCAAATGTTTGAAATGATGCAACAACTATTAGCCCAACATTCTGAACAACAAAATAAGAATATGCAAGAACAGCTTCAGGCTAGAGATGAGGCCGAAGCAAAAAAGACGTGCTGATAAAAAGAATAAGAGAAAAGATAAACAAATCCAGAATGATGAATCTGATTCTGATTCTGATAACTCTACCCCGAATGCCCAAATTGAGCAGCCGAAAGGCTGTAAGTTCAATGATTTTAAAGCCAGCGGTGCCCTTAATTTTGAGGGTACACTCGATCCAATTCAAGCAATGGATTGGATAAGCCATACTGAAGAAATCTTCAGAATCTCCGATTGCTTGGAGTCAAAGAAAGTGAGTTATGCATCGGCTTTGTTCGTTTGCGCTGCCCGAGCCTAGTGGAAAACCCAGAGAAATATTTATGGCGAGGAAGTCATCCAAACTTTAGAGTGGGATCAGTTCCTAGACATGTTCAACGTGAAATATTGTCCTGTTGACCAATAAGACAAGATGGAGGTTCAACTGATGCAGTTAACTCAGGGAACCAAGACTGTAGACGAGTACGAGCACAAATTCTCACGGCGATGTGGCTATTCCTCGTATCAAGTAGCCACTAAAGAAAGAAAGATGAACCGATTTCGTGGAGGGCTTAACCCGAGATATCGACACCCAATGAGCGCGATAAAGTATAAATCTTATCTGGAAATGGTTGAAGCGGCAAGGCAGATTGAGAGGGAATATTTAGAGTACGGTGATCAACTCTATGCTCCATCAACGAACCCGACATGTCCTTCTCCTCCAAAGAAGCAGAGATTCGGAAAATTTTTCAAGACATACAAATCTCAGTCTCAGCAACCTCAGCAGTCTCAACAATACAGTTCGCCACAGAAAGCTCAAGCTTACTCGCTTACGAATGAACCACGATTCTGTAAGAGATGCAAAAAATCGCATATGGGATTGTGTAATCCGGACGACGTCACGTGCTATGTATGTAGCAGGATCAGCCATAGTAGAGAAGAGTGCCCCCATCGAGGTCTTGGTTGTGCTAAATGCGAAAAGCGTGGATGCTTCATGTATCAGTGCCATAGTGGACAACGAGGTCAATCGCAATCATCAGCTGGAGGTTCTACAATGAAAAGTTCAGCCGCAACTCCAACTGCAAGGACCCGCACATTCCAAATAACGGCGGAGGAAGCAAAAGAAACCCCTGATGTGGTTACCGGTACGTTCTTACTAAATTCAATACCTGCGCGTGTGTTATTCGAACGGTGCAAGTCGTTCATACATATCGACTGCTTTTGCTCAAAGACTGCATAAATTTCCTTCGAAGCTTCCTGTTATACTTGATATTGAGACGGCCAGTAACAATTATGTTATGGTTGATTACGTATACCGCAACTGCACTCTACTCGTTGATAACATCGTGTTTAATCTCGATCTTATTCCGATTCCGTTAAAAGAGTTCGACGTCATCATCGGCATGGATTGGTTAACGAACAACGAGGCTACGATCGTCTGCAACCGCCGAATCATCCGAATCAAGACTTCAGACGGCCGAGTGTTAGAAATCAAAGGCGACAAGCGAAAAGGTGCTCACTGCTTCATTTCTGTTGAGAAAGTGCGTAAATATTTATCTAAGGGTCATGAATCCTATCTGTGTTATGTCTCGTCTGAATCCGCCTCTGAAGCTAACAAGAAATCTGTATCTGATATTCCTATCGTCTGTGAGTTCCCAGACGTATTCCCTGATGATATATCTGGAGTGCCACCGGAACGACAAGTTGAATTCGGCATTGACTTAGTTCCCGGTGCGGCTCCCATCGCTAAAGCTCCGTACAGACTTGCGCCTGCAGAAATGCAGGAAATGTCAAAGCAATTGCAAGATCTGTTAGAGAATGGATTTATCCGACCTAGTTCATCTCCGTGGGGTGCACCTGTCTTGTTTGTTAAAAAGAAAGACGAAACTCTCCGAATGTGCATTAACTATCGTGAGTTGAATAAAGTCACAATCAAGAACAAGTATCCTCTGCCCAGAATCGATGATCTATTTGATCAGCTACAAGGAGCCAGCTACTTCTCCAAAATCGATCTTCGTTCTGGGTATCATCAGCTAAAAGTTAAAGATGAGGATATTCCAAAGACAGCCTTCCGAACAAGATATGGTCATTACGAATTTCTCGTGATGCCATTTGGTTTAACGAATGCACCAGCGGCGTTCATGGATCTCATGAATCGCGTGTGCATGCCAATGCTGGATAAGTCAGTTATCGTGTTCATAGACGATATCTTGATTTACTCCAAAACGGAGGCTGATCATGTTGTTCGTTTACGTCAACTGCTAGAGTTATTGAGGAAGGAAAGACTCTATGCGAAATTCTCTAAGTGTGAATTCTGGCTCAGACAGGTATAACCTTACATTGTCTTGAGTTATTCCTTAAAGCGTTCTTTGTTTTAAACAAAACTTGAAATTCTACTTTGATCTCTTTATAGATCCAATTCTTTGGCCATGTTGTATCTGGCGAAGGCATCTCCGTTGATCCATCTAAAGTCGAGGCCGTTCAAAAAGGCAATTGCCTCACAATGCCTCCGAAATCAGAAGCTTCCTTGGATTGGCTGGTTACTACCGGCGATTCATTAAGGACTTCTCGAAGATCGCTGTGCCTCTCACGATGCTAACATGAAAGAATACACCTTTCGTATGAGCGGATAAACAGCAAGAGGCATTTGAAACTTTGAAACAGAAACTTATTCAAGCACCAATCCTAGCCTTACCAGAGGGCAATGATGACTTCGTTGTTTATAGCGATGCATCTGGTACAGGTCTAGGTTGTGTCCTCATGCACAGGGGAAAAGTTATTGCCTATGCTTCAAGGCAATTGAAAGACTACCAGAAAAGTGCACCAACCCATGATCTTGAGTTGGCTGCCGTTACCTTTGCATTGAAAATCTGGCGGCATTATCTCTATGGGACTCGGTGTCAGCTTTACACCGACCATAAAAGTCTCAAGCATTTATTTACTCAAAATGATCTGAACATGAAACAGCGACGGTCCTTGGAGCTTATCAAGGACTATGATTGTGAGATCCTATATCATCCCGACAAAGCCAATGTGGTCGCGGATGCATTGAGTAGAAAGTCTATCCAGAAAAGTGTTGCTATGCCCTGACTCCAGTAGTATTCTCTTCTGATCTTATTGAAGACATTAAATCTGCTCAAGCTGAAGCAATGAAAGAAGAGAATCTTTGTTCTGAAAATCTCAAGGGGCAGCTTCAGTTTCTATTGATGAATCATTTGGGACTTCAATGTCTCAAGGGCAACCGAATCTGGATTCCTAAGTATGGTTCTATTTGCAACACTCTTTTATCTGAAGCCCATAAGTCCAAGTTATCCATTCATCCTGGCAGCTCAAAGATGTATTTCGATCTGAAAGCTGATTACTGGTGGCCAGGAATGAAGAAAGACATCGGTCAGTTTGTTGAAAGCTGCAGAGTCTGTCAAATAGTTAAGGCAGAACACCAGAAACCCTTTGGGGATATGCAACCACTACCAGTTCCTGAGTGGAAGTGGGAGCATATAACCATGGACTTCGTCATGAAATTGCCTAAAACCAAGAGGCAGCACGACTCCGTCTGGGTAGTCGTGGATCGTTTAACAAAGTCAGCACATTTTATACCGATGAAATAGACGTATTCTCTTGATAGATTGGCACAGATATACATCACCGAGATCATTTCTCGTCGTGGTGTGCCGATATCTATCGTCTCTGATCGTGATAGTCGTTTCACTTCAAGATTCTGGAAAGCGCTGCAAGACGGGATGGGTACTCGAATCTTTATGAGTACTGCTTATCACCCTAGTGCAAATGGCCAAAGTGAACACACTATCTTAACTCTCGAAGATATGCTCCGTGCCTGCGTTCTTGATCTGGGTGGTAATTGGGATGACCACCTGCCTTTGGTTGAATTCTCATATAACAACAGTTATCATTCAACGATCAAGATGGCTCCTTTTGAAGCTTTATACGGACGAAAGTGCAGAACTACCACCTGTTTGCGCGAAACAGGTGAATCGCCGTTAGCAGGTCCTGCCCTTCTACAGTTGACTCATGAGAAGATTCAACTTGTCAGAAGGAACATTATTGAAGCTCAAAGCAGGCAGAAGTCATATTACGACAATCGGCATAGATCAATAAGTTTTGCGGTTAATGATTGGGTGATGCTGAAAGATCTCCAATGAAGAATGTGGTACGGTTCATAAAGAGAAATAAGCTAGCTCCAAGATTTATTGTCCCGTTCAAGATCATTGAAAAGATAGGAAACCAATCTTACCGTCTTGAATTGCCAACAGACCTAGCGGGAATACATCCTGTATTCCATGTTAGTCATCTACGAAAGAGCCTAGCAGATGAAAGAGAAGTTCAAATACCACATGTAAATCTGCAAATTGATGAAAAGCTTCGAGTGGTTGAGGATCCAGAATGTATTCTGGACTCTAAGACCAAAAAGCTTCGAAATAAAGAGATACAGATGGTGCTCGTCCAGTGGAAACACCACAAAGGTTCGCATCAGTCTTGGGAATCAAGAGATGTCATAAAAACAATGTATCCAAGTCTGTTCCAACAAAGCTAACTTCGGGGACGAAGTTTGTGCGTGGTGGAACCCATTCTGTAACAACCTAGCTTTTACTTGAACTTAATTATCTGATTTTGAGCCAATGATGTAATTTTATTACATTATTTGATTTGTAATTTAATTAAGTAATGAAAATATTAAATTAAATTAAACAAATGTTATAAAGTATTTAAATGATTAAATTTAAAAGAGATGTAAAATACAAAAGTATAGTGTGTTAAATTGCAAATATAGCTAAGTTAAGAAATATAAACTTAATTAATGGTCATTTAACACCATTTAAGAAAGTCATTCTCTCTCTACTCTCTCTCTACATCATACGGCTACCTCAAAAATCACCAAGAATCTCCATAATTTTGCAATCAATTGAGGAATTAATGCAAAAGGAAGTTACAAGCAACATCGAACAACAACAATCTACAAGATTTTCGAGGTAATTCTTGATTAAATTTCATAATTTTAAGAGTTTGGTTCGGTTTTGTTAAAAACCGAAAGCTATGATTAAAATATGAAATTTATATGTTGCATGTGTAAATTTTTGATAGATAATCATGTAATGAAGTATATAAATGTTAAAGAAACAAAAATCAGTGGTTAATTCGTCCAAATAAGTCTTAAATCTGAATTTTTGTGTAAAATTGTGTTCTTGACAAAAATGCTTATTTTGGATGATTTTGATCATATAAATTATGTTAATGATAGGGAAAATAGTGTAAAAACACTTTAATAATGATAATAAAGCTTTATTATAAGTTGCATGTTCATAAAAATGTATTTTGTGAATTTTTGATAAAAATCCTTATGCATAAAGTTAAGAATACCAAGAACATTTCTGGAAAATTTATAAGTATGGGGTCCGAATTCGGTTGAGACCCGAATTCGGATGAGATGCCATTTCAGATTTAATGTCCAAATTCGGATGAGATGCCATTTCAGATTTAAAAATCCGGACGTCCTATTTTTGATAAATTAAAACCACAAATAAATAATATTTTACAATTTCAATACCCATGAATTTATGATAAAAGATTTATGAGTTATTAGTTATCAGAATCAGATCAGATAAAGATTTTAAAGCTAACAACTAATGACATTGATACGATATGATTCTGGACAGGTTCAGATAAATCTGAACAAAGAATTAAAGAACTAAAGATTGAAAGATATTGAAAGTGGGTCACTGATTTGAAAAGAAAAGCCAGAGATCAGAAACATCAAGATTAAAGATAAAATCCTGAGATACCTCAGGTGGTGGATTTTAAATCTGATCACAGAACCAGTGAGTTATAGATATTCAGTTTTGCATGCTAGACTTCCGGTTGAGACATATTGTTGATGATAGATTATTTGACATTTATACTTGCTTAGCTGGATTGTGACCTGTGCACACCATGGTCCGGTGATGCCCTGTGAATCATGATAGCTATTTGACTTATCATTTCGCATGACATTATACTTACAGTTCATTTCAGATATTGCTATAAAATTATTGCTATCATGACTTTGATTACTATGCTTTCCTTATTGATCGCATCTTTGACATATTGATTCAGCTTAACATGATTAGCCTTGTCGGTCTATTGTTCTAGACCTAGCTATGTCACCAGTTCTAGTGAACTTGGTATTGATACTCCGATGTTCCCCCATGACGACCGCTGGTAGCTAGCCCAGCATAAGTGGATAGCTTCCACTAGAAGCGTGAGCGTGGGCTGAACATCATTCGATTCTATGACTACTATGTCTCAATCATGAGTGGCTGTATCATGCTTTAACCCATGATCCGCTTGATTAATGCATGTAATCTGAAAATCTATATTTTCACTAAGCTTTGCTTACAGATGTTGTTTACACTTTTTACAGGAAAAGATAAAGGAAAGTCACCTGCTGGACCTAGTTCATAGGTCTTACAAGATCAAGATTGAAGTTTTCTATAGACCACTACTCAACAAACCCTTCGGTACTGATTGGCAGATGATAATTGTGGTGGTCTGGGTAGATTTGATTTGAATGTTTGACGACATGTATTAGATTAGTCTTGTGCCCTTTATAAGTTTAATTTGAAAATAGTAATCCCGAACTAAAACTGTTTTAGGTCCCGAGAGGTTCCCAAAGTATATAGCTTTAAGCTGTAGAGGGGGGGTGAATACAGCTATTTAAAAACTACACACTATTTTCTCAATGTTTGTATGTATTATCAACAATTTGTTAATTACAAACAAGCTTGAATGCGGAATAGTTCAAGCTGAGATGACAGATACAACAGTATGTTCACTAGTCTAAGACAAACTCAAACTAGTATACAATGAATACACTCACTAAGAAGCACTCACTGTGTTTACAAGACTTAAGGGAACAGCTTATATAAAACAGCTTAGACAAACAGATTACTGATTTTACACAGAAGGCTGCAAGCATGAAAATCCACACTGCACGTTCCTCATTTGGTTTCATAGCACTTAGCTTGCTTCACACTTCTTCTTCTTCTTAAAGCTTCTTCTTTTAATACCCATGAGAGGATCTAAGAGAAAGCAATCTTCAGTGGACGAAATGAAAAGGAAGAATTCTTGTTGAAAAGACAACAAAGACCTTTTCTTCGACTTTTCGAAAAGCAACTGTCCTAACATGTGCAGAAAAACTTGTCTTTTCACTTGTCTACTGTTGCATTGCCTTTAACTAATGTTAGGATGTCAATTTGCGTCTTTCTTCCTTGTAAAGGCTATTTTATACTTAGAAAACAGGTCTGTCCCGTTATTTCAAATAACCTTTTGTCTTCATGTTACAAGAACAGCGTGGGCAGGCTGAGCAGTTCTGTTTTCCACTTTGTCTTTCGACTTTGTAACTGATCTTGTAGTAAAAAACAATACCATGATGACTTGGAAAACATATTCCATAAAGTGTTTTAGCCTGTTCACCAAAGAACAGGTTCTGTTCACAAAGAACAGAAACACTTTTATACATTGGCCCAAAGCTGCTCGACAGTGTAGAGCAGCGTAGACAGTTTATGTCCAGCCGTTCAGCAGACAGAGCAGCTGGACAAAATGTCTTAGTTGCAAACACATACAACTATAGAACCGCTTTTTAGCACTGATATTGCAACTCATTTGTTCAGGTTTCAATAAGGCATATAACATGCCTTAAATTCAAACCTTCAAATCATCAACAGGTTGATATCAAATCCCCTCCCTCAGATGTTAGAACATGGTTTGACTGAGGCCTTTTTGTGCCTAAACAATCTCCCCCTATTTGCAATAACCAGTCTAAAGCTGGTCTTTCAAAAATCCATCTATATGATTTTTTACAGTACATTATGCTGAAATTAAAATTACAACAACATTTGCAGTTTTTAAGTGGATAGAGGTGTGGGTATATATACACTGATTCTTGATTATATTGAGAAACAACACATGTTCTTACAAAGTACAACTGATGTACGAGATATTAACAACTATGTAAGGAATTAAAAACAAATGTAAATAAAGGACAACTGATGTACATGGGACTGTTTTAGGTTTGGGGCAGAAAACGGTAAGCCGTCCAAACTGATGGACAGTTCATTCTTACCTGCCCAGATGGCAAGATGGACTTTCATTCAACGGAAAAGGATCCTGAACATCTTTTCCAGTTCTTCCTTGTTAATTCCTCAAGTTCTCACTTCATCGGATGATCATGAACTTGGGATCATGAGACTCTCCTGCTTTCATAGAAGCCTCTGAGCTGATCCCTGATGGCTACCTCCATTTGCTAGAGCTGACCTAAATGAAACGCACAGTCTTAAGGCGGGCAAAGTTGTCGTCTCGATCACTTTGTACAGCTCTGAGGCTCTTGGAGCACTTCTTCCTAGTGTAGGGATCTACAAAATAAATGCCCCCAAGCTCAGGTTCTTCAAATTGTGCCATCCTCAAACTCTATTCCACTTGCATGGCTATGATGCAACTCCTTTCCTGGTCAATGGGCCATAGTGCCCTGTTCGATCAGTGTAAGAGCTCCATCTTCTGTGTCTCTTTGTTCTCCTGGCTTATTTTGGATGTTGTCACAAAGACACCATCACTAATTTCCTAGATTAGCATGCCAAGATCCTTACTCTTTCCATCAACTTCTTGACATATGCCTCGATGATCTGTTAGCAGTTTCAGACGTTGATTTCACTCCAGGGCAACTGCAGCTCATCACCTCCTGTATCCCATCTGAGCTACATCAAGTGTGGTCATAAGTTTCCAATGCTGGCCTGTTGCACCCATCCTTGTTATTTTAAAGCTTCCACTGACTCGGCCTTTCCTATACAGGACAGCATTTACATTTCCTCCTTGTGGCTAGCCTTCTTTCAGCAACATGCATGAACTTGTTCTTAGCCAAGTTGTCAAATGTATTGAGCTCTGATGGGGTTACTGTTGATTTTGGTCACAGAGACCTGAGTACCTTTCTTTAACGTTTCTCTTCTCTTTCTCCTCTGCTGAGTGCCTGGCAGCTTCCATTATTTTCTTTTGCACCTCCAGGCTTGTGTAGACATTTTAATTTCTTTTGCTCTTGGAGTGCAAAAGGATTAGCAGCCTTAGCAGATTTCTTCTCTTTTCTCAATGTACCTCCAGAGCTGAAGCTGTTCGTTCTTCGCTAAACCAAAGTAATTGTTGCATAGGAAAGACCCATCTCTTCTAGCCTGGCCTGTGAAATTGAATTTCTTGCCTGTTTCTGGCTGATGGGGATATACAGTGCTTTTCTTTCTCCTTAGCTTGCTGCTGTGTGACAGGAGCCTCAGGAATTTCCTCTTCTTCTTCTTCTTCTTCAAGTTTAAAATTAAGTGCCTACCTTTTACTGCTCTAGGCTGTCCTCAGGAATGCCTTCCTCCCCCTGTGACGTTAGTATGGGTTTGGAGAGATGCTGAGTAGTGCATAGCAGCTTGGAGCACCGGTCAGCCGTACCTGTTCACAAGACATCTGCTGGCGGCCAGTGTGAGTTGGCAGAACGGTATCTCCTTAGGAGAAGAAAGTTTTCTCCCCCCTTAGACTTGTCTTCGGGCAGATGATCGTCTCCCTCTTTAAAGGAAGATGAAGCAGCGACTTCAACACTGGTCTGCCTGAAGGACAACAAAGTTCCAGCAGGTTGCCGCAGGTTTAGTAGAATGTTTTAGGACCAACAGGCTATCACTGAAGTAAGCCACAAGTTATCTTCACCTCAGCAAGCGAAGAGAAAGACAGGATCTGAAGAGATGGAGTGGGAATCCAGCAACGGATGTGAGCTTAACAATGGTGTTTCTCTGTCAGCGCTTGTAAAACAGCAGAGGATTGAAAGCGTGTGCCAAAGATTGAAGTTCTAGAGAATCTCGACATCGCAATATCTGATGACACAGGAGTTAGAAAGGGAACCATTATAGTTTGTAAGCTAGCCAGGTGGCTGGAAGGGGGAAGGGTAGTTGCAGAAGAAGAAAGTGATGACAGCTGTTGAGAAATAGCTGTCATTGAGGACACAGAGTCCTGCTGGAATGGACAGCATAGAGGGAAAGGAGTGACACAGTTGCAGCTGAGCAATGATTCTTCAACAGCCTGTGGAGCGTGATCCAGGCTTGTGGAGTGGTAGGTATAAAGAGGCCTTGACAAATCAAAGAACCCTGAAGCTGGTGCAGACACATAGTCTTGATTGATGGAGGGTAGAGGAGTTCATGGCTGTTTTCCAAAGACCAACTTTTGTGTGGTCAGCAAAGAAAGCTGATCCTTTCAAAGGCAGTCCTTTGGGAGATGGAGGTGTAATGGGTAGATTGGTTTTTGACTGAGTAGAATGGAGAAGATGAGATGAAGCTGGTGTTTTTGAGGAGTGATGGAGTGGAAGAGGGACTTTGGACAGAAGCCTCCAGTAACAAGACTGGGGCAAAAGAGGAAGATG
>JAANYP010002390.1:20000-27012 GCA_020465985.1 Centrapalus pauciflorus | reverse complement strand
TATATATATATATATATATATATATATATATATATATATATATATATATATATATATATATATATATAATCAGGTTATCAGCGCCTATGAGATTTCAGCGTATCCTAATGTGAATGATCATTCACATGTATATTTTTTGAATAGACATGTATAAGACAACATTATAAGACTTTTTTCAAAAGAAGCAACATCATAAATTTTGTGAATGGTAAGAAAAAGATTATGTGAATGGTGTGAATGATCATTCACATAAATATGCATTGAGCATTTACATAATTTTTAAGGACACAGAAAGTGTGAATCTATGTGAAATTTATATATCATGCATATAACATTAAATTAAATATGGTTATGTGAAAAAAAAATTTTAATTTTTTTTAAGATTGATACCTTCGGGTGTACTTGATTTAGAGAGTTACTTTTTTGAACCTGACTCTCTCTCTCTCTCTCTCTCTCTCTCTCTCTCTCTCTCTCTCTCTCTCTATATATATATATATATATATATATATATATATATATATATATATATATATATATATATATATATATATATTTGTGTTCAAGAGAGTACCATTAGTTTTGCGGAGTATCGGAGGTACCTCGCTTAAAATAATTTTTTTCAATTTTTTTCATAATCATGTTTAAATTAATAATATAAGACCACTTGTAAAAAAATCACACATAAACACACATTTAAATTATGTGAAACGTGCATGTCACATGAACTGCACTGTTATGAACGTATGTTCACATAAATTTTTTTCATATTCACATGACTTTTAAGATGTTAGATAATGTGAATGTGTGTAATTTTTTACAAATAGCCTTATATTATTTGTATCTAATTGAATATGAAAAAAAAAACTTTTTTTCATAGCATGATCCTAATCCTGTATGTTCACTGGTGTGCACGACACTCTGCATTTTTTAGGTAGTCACACGAAAATGTGTGCAAATGTTATTTTTGAAAAAAAATCTGTTTGGTCTCTTTTTCTCTCTTCCTTTTTTCCATTCTCATTTTCTCTTACTTTCATGAGAATTGATTTTTATAGTAAAAAAATGTTTTTTATAAAAAAAATATATTTTCCTATATAGAAAATTATTAACCTGCTAAATAAATTGCCATATAGAAAAATTTTCTATATAGAAAATTAGATAGAACAATAACAAATAAATTGTTGAACGTATTCTATATATATTATCATGTATTATATGTAGAGTATTGTGTATTCTATCTAAAAATACTCAAAACATTGGTTTTAAGAAATTAACTGGTGAAAGTATTTTATGTAGATTATCTTGTATTTTATGTAGAGTGTCATGTATTCTATGTAGAAATACCAAAAAAACACAGTTTTTACAAATTAACTGGTGAACGTATTCTATGTATGTTATCATGTATCCTATGTAGAGTATCATGAATTTTATATAGATGCAACAATAGCTAATTAACTAGTACAATAACAGTATTCTACATAAATACAAACTAACTACAATCAATGTTGTATTGAATACTATTTGTTCCATATAAAGGATCACATATTCTATATAAAAATACAAAACAAATCTACATTGAATACATAAAGACGCAAAAAATCATCAAATACAAACTCATTAGGAACCAGAATCTCCGACGAAGAAATGAACGTAATTTATGTGGAATATCAAGAATTCTATGTGGAGTATCGTGTGTTATGTATAGAGTATCGCGTAATCTATATAGAAGATCACAAACGAACAGAAAATAGAAGAAAAAAAAAAGAAGATATCGTTTAGACATTTTATTAAACATTTGGTATGTCACTTATACAAAAATACACCAAACAGACAGTTTTAAACAAAAAAAATATTCAAATCTTGTGCATCATAAAAAAAACTTTTAAACAAAAAATACATATCTAAGTATAACATCCCAGATTTAAATATTCTCCATAGATTATTTATTTTATATAGATACAACAATAACAAATTAATTAGTACAACAATAACAATATTATACATAGATACAAACTATCTACAATTATTTCTGTATAGAATACTATTCGTTCTATATAGAGTATCATATATTCTAAATTAAAATACAAACCAAATCTACATAAAATACATAAAGACGCAGAACCATCAAAGACAAACCATTAGAAACCAGAAACCCTGACAAACAAATAAACATAATTTATATAAAATATCATGTATTTTATGTAGAGTATCACGTATTCAATGTAGATAGTCACATAGAATGTCAAGTATCATATATTCTACGTTGAGTGTCGTAGACGAACTGAAACAAAAAAATAAAGATTTCATTTAGACATTTTATCAAACATTTGGTATGCAACTGATATAAAATATACCAAAAACACTTTTGTAAACAAAAAACCATTCAAATCATAAAAAAAAACTTTTTTAACAAAAAACCATCTAGTAACTATTACATTCATTCTAGATCTAATATCTTACAAATAATCTTGATTTCGTGACTGTCGGACTTTCAAATCTTCATTCCTTGACATTCGACTTCCAAATCGTCATTTATTGACCATCGGACTTACAATCGTGAGAGATATAAATGAGAAGAAAATTTTAATCATGGCTTTGAGTTTCGTGGCAGCGACGTCGGTTTTTTTTTAATTTAGGGTTTTCTAGTGTTTAGATAGAGAGGGAGAAAGAAAAAGTTGGCAGAATTTTTAGGGTTTAAATGAAATATAAAGAGATAATATATAAACAGGAAAGATAAACTTTTGATTTTCCAAAACTACCCCTATGGTTCTCAGATTCTTAAAAGAACTCATCTCTCTCTCTCTCTCTATATATATATATATATATATATATATATATATATATATATATATATATATATATATATATATATATATATATATATATATATATATATAGAGAGAGAGAGAGGTTCAATTGAGAACTTTTATGCATCGAGGTACAAAAGAACCTATATCATCCATTAGATCAAAAAATTGTATGGATTAGATTGATGGCAAAAGGGTAAATAGTTGGACAATTTTATGCATTTTGTGCATTATGAAAACAAACAAGGAATGGCATTTTGGGGAATGTGCATACCTCATTAAATTTAATATTTCAACAAATAATCAAATAATAAATGTTAAATAAATTCAATTGATACATTTCCAAACTCAACAAAAATTACATAAATTCAAAAAAGATGATGGAGATCGATGCATTTCATTGTTAATCGTGTTTATCTATGCATCGTGTTAAAAAATGACGCATTTAACAAAAAAAATACACAAATTCATTTATGCATTGTGTTCGTTGTTCATATTCTTCATTCATCTATGCATTGTGTTCAACTTGTTCATCATTCATCTATGCATCGTCATTGTTCATCATCCATTTATGCATCATCATTTTTTGTTGTTCATCGTTCATCATCCATCCATGCATCGTCATTGTTCATCTTCCATCTATGCATCATCATTATTCATCGTTCTTCATCCATCTATGCATCGTGTTCTTCATATTTATCATCGGTTGCATCTCTTGTTCATGTTCATCATCGTAGTTGTTCATTGTTAATCTTCGTCTTCAAATCATCATCACTATGAAAATTATGAAGAACACAATTAGAGAGAAAGGGAGAGAGAGAGAGAGAGATAAGAGCAATGGGGAGGAAAATGAGGAATGTAGTTAATATGAGATTTTAATTCAAAATGTAACTCCTAATTATCTTTTAATGATATTTAAAAATTAATTAATTTCATATATTTAATTTTCCCAAAATCTCCTTTGTGCACCCTTGTTAGATTATCCGATGCACAAAAGTGCCCCGAGGTGCCCCGATGCATAAAAGTTCTCATTTGAACCTCAATATATATATATATATATATATATATATATATATATATATATATATATATATATATATATATATATATATATATATATATATATGCATGGTGTTAAAAAAACGCATTTAACAAAAAAAAAATACACAAATTCATTTATGCATCGTGTTCAACTTGTTCATCATTCTTTTATGCATCGTGTTTGTCGTTCATATTCTTCATTCAGCTATGCATCATGTTCAACTTGTTCATCATTCATCTATGCATCGTCATTGTTCATCATCCATTTATGCATCATCATTTTCCGTTGTTCATCGTTCATCATCCATCTATGCATTGTCATTGTTCATCATCCATTTATGCATTATCATTATTTATCGTTTATCATCCATCTATGCATCATGTTCTTCATAATTATCATCGGTTACCTCTCTTGTTCATGTTCATCATCATCGTTGTTCATCGTTAATCTTCGTCTTCAAATCATCATCACTATGAAAATTATGAAGAACACAATTAGAGAGAAAGGGAGAGAGAGAGAGAGAGAGAGAGAGAGAGAGAGAGAGAGAGAGAAATGGGGAGGAAAATGAGGAATGTAGTTAATATGATATTTTAATTCAAAATGTAACTCCTAATTATCTTTTAATGATATTTAAAAATTAATTAATTTCATATATTTAATTTTCCCAAAATGTCCTTTGTGCACCTTTGTTAGATTATCTGATGCATAAAAGTGCCCCGAGGTGCCCCGATGCATAAAAGTTCTCATTTGAACCTCAATCTATATATATATATATATATATATATATATATATATATATATATATATATATATATATATATATATATATATATATATATATATATATATATGAGATCATTGCAAAACCTAAATTTAGGTTGTGTTTATTTTTCAATTTCAGTTTTCAAGCTATAGTTTTCAGAAAAAACAATGGTTTCTATAAAAAGTGAAAACTTGTTTCGATGATAAAGTTTTAATTTAAAAAAAAAGATGATATATAATATCCAGACATAGTTTTAGTATCGAATAACAATCCGATTATAGAATTTTGGTATCAT
Organism: Centrapalus pauciflorus; assembly: GCA_020465985.1. Classification (NCBI taxonomy): domain Eukaryota; kingdom Viridiplantae; phylum Streptophyta; class Magnoliopsida; order Asterales; family Asteraceae; genus Centrapalus; species Centrapalus pauciflorus. The sequence continues at coordinate 22,108 of JAANYP010002390.1, read as the reverse complement.
TTTGGTATCGGTATTGATAGCAGTATTTTTGGTATCAAACCGGTTAAAACATATTTTTTAATTGATCACACAAATCTAATAAAAAAATTAATATTAAAACTAAAAAGCAAATTTAAATATCAAAGAAAATAAATAATGTTAAAATCAATAAAAAAAATAAAGTTAATATCAAAACTAATAATAAATATTACCATCAAAACCAATAAGTAAAGTTAATATTAAAACCGATAAACAAAGCTAATCATCTGTAGATATATATATCGGTGGAAGTTTAATATATATTTAAATGTTAACAAAAATATATACAAACACGTAAATTGATAATAAAAATAACAAATGTCAACTATATATATATATATATATATATATATATATATATATATATATATATATATATATATATATATATATATATATATATTAATCGGTCATGTATCGGTACCGTACCGGATGTTATCGAATTTTTTGAGACATAAAATTATTCGGTGCCGGTACAGTACCGGTTCAGTTTCGGGAAATCGGTAACAAATCTCACCTTTAGTCTGAAAGTTGGATAGTCAAACCAACATTTTATTATATTATACTTGGTCAATAAGTTTTATAAGCGGAAAATTATGCAAAAAAACCATAAAAGTATTTAAGAAAATTTTGATTAAGTTTCCCTTTCATTTTTGTTTTCCTGATAAGTTCCTAAACTAATTAAACATTTTAAATTCACCCATCAATCTGCTATAGCAGGTTAATAAGCTTAAACTTATTTTGTAAAATCATCAAAGTATAAATTTTTCGATTAAGTCCCCCACCAATTTTGTTGTTGTTTTTATTATTATTGGTAATCTTTTAATTATAATTAAATTATTTATTTACAATTTTTTTTTCATAAGATTTAAAATTAATTTTTTATATTTATTTTGGATATTTATTTATATTTATATTACAATTATATAATATATCATTGTTTATTCATGATTATTATATAAAATCTTTAGATTTTCAATTTTTCGATAAAAGAAGAAGAACCATTTTTTTAAAATTTTTTTTGAATTTTTAAAAACGACGATTCCTTCCGATTTCATCTTCCAATAATAAGTAAACAGTTGTAATCATTTTCGAACGGAACAATCTGTAATCCATTCCGTTTTCCGAACGAAAATGGTTACAACTATTTATTTATCATTGAAAAATGAAATCTGATGGGATCTTCGTTTTTAAAAGTTTGAAAAAAAAAAAGAAAAAAAGAATGGTTCGTCTTCTTTTATCAACAAATTAAAAATCAAAAGACTTTATATAATAATCATAAATAAACAATGATATATTATATAATTGTAATATAAACATAAATAAATATCTAAAGTAAATATAAAAAAATAATTTTAAATATTAAGAAAAAAATAAAATTGTAAATATATAATTTAATCATAATTAAAAGATTATCAAAGATGATAAAAACAACAACAAAATTGGTGAGGGAGTTAATCGAAAAAAATTATACTTTGATGTTTTACAAAATAGGTTTAAGCTTGTTAACATGCTATAGCAGATTGATGAGTGAATGATGAGTGAATTTAAAAGATTTAAGCAGTTTGGAGATGTAGCAGGAAAAAAAAAAGAAAGGGAGATTTGATCGAAACTTTTTATATATTTATGATTTTTTGCAGAATTTTCCCTTTATAAAACTTATGGACCAAGTGAAGTATGATGAAATATTATGCTAATGCCATTTCGACTATCCAACTTTCAGATTAATGGTGAGATTTGTTATCGATTTTCCGAAACCGAACTGGCACCGAAACTTTATAATCGGCTCGGTGCTCGGTAATAATATTATGTCTAAAAAAATTCGATATCATTAGGTATGGTACCGATACATGACCGACTATATATATATATATATATATATATATATATATATATATATATATATATATATATATATGTATATATATAGAATATGGTTCGAGAGGTATTATTTATTATGCAGCGCACCAGAAGGTACCATCTTTAAAATCACTTTCTTATAAATTTTTTTCAAAAACATGTTTTAATTAACATTATGAAGATCATATGTAAATTTTACATACATTCACATCTACTAGCTCCTTAAAAAA
>JAANYP010002390.1:0-15000 GCA_020465985.1 Centrapalus pauciflorus | reverse complement strand
ATATATATATATAATATATATATATATATATATATAGAATCAGGTTCATCAGCGTACCTATGAGATTCCAGCGTACCCAGCGTATCCTAATGTGAATGATCATTCACATATATTTTTTTTGAATAAACATGTATAAGACAACATTATAAGACTTTTTTTCAAAAGGAGCAACATCATAAATCTTGTGAATGATAAAAAAAGATCATGGGAATGGTCATTCACATCATTCACATTGTGTGAAATGACCATTCACATGGATGACCATTCACATAAATATGCATTGAGCATTCACATAAGTTTTAAGGACACAGAAAGTGTGAATGTATGTGAAATTCATATATCATGTGTATAACATTAATTTAAACATGGTTATGAGAAAAAAAATTTAAAAAAAGTTTTTTAAGGTTGGTACCTTCGGGTGCACTTGATTTCGAGAGGTACTTTTTTGAACCTGACTCTATATATATATATATATATATATATATATATATATATATATATATATATATATATATATATATATATATATATATAAAATAAAGGAGAACATAAAAGGCCACGTGGTGTGACCACGTTGCACCTAAAAAGATAAATACAATTTATAAGTTTTAGAATAAAATAAAATAAAAGATAAATATAATTTATTATTTCTAATATCTATAAACATTAATTTATAATTAATATTATCAGTTATTTTACATCATCTAATTATGTTATTTATCATCATTATCATGTTATTTATCATCATTATCTATTTGATATTTGATAATTTTTAGCTAATCTAAATCTAAACTTAAAAAAGTTCTTAAATTATGTAATTAATCTATAAACTTCAAATAAAATATTAAAATAAATAAGATTTTATTATAAATGAAAAAATACAATATAATTAAATAACATTTAGAAAGGATAAATACACTTTATTATGTCTAATTAAAAAACCGATTATGTGTTATAAATTTTTTGAAATATATCAAACATAAAGAAAGATCACAAAAAAAAAAATAATATTAGATATAAGTAAAATGTAAACATGATACAATATTAATAAAATCATATGTGTAACATTTTATTTATTGTAATAAAATATATATAAATATTAACTTTTATGTAAAATTGAAACTTTAAATTATATCGATTAAATACATATAAATTTAAGAATAAAATATATTTTAAAAGTTGTTAAAAAGTAACTACTATTAAATATTAATTATGACAAATATGAAATACAATACTATTATTGTGTTTTTAATAATATTTAAGATTTATATGTTTACATAAACTTTATATATTAAATTATTCATTAAAATTTATCCACCTGATAGGTGGGTAGATAAACCAGTAAATTGTAAAACCTGGACTAGTGGACTGCTCTCACATAATAGGGCAAAGAAGAAAGAACGGGAGCTGGGAGCAGCCGAGCAGGGCAGGGCCGCAGGGAACACCGAACACCGGCAGCTAAGTGTTCGACCTCCGACAGGGAACACCGGCATACCGCACGTCCGCACCAGGCACCACCAGTCCACGTCTCCACCAGGCAGTACCGCAGGTCCGCAGCACGTCCGCTGTCCGTACCAGCACCGGCGGCGGCAGCCTTCTGCCCTTCTCCTCTCTCTTAATCGGTTTTCTCTAATTCTCTAATTCGAATTATCTTTCTTGATTTTAGAACTCTAGATGTTAAATGTTGTCATTTTGTGTAGTGTTTTAGTCTTTTAGAAATCAAAATCTTAATTAGTTAATAGTTATTGTGGTTTTACAAATTATAAGCTCTTCAAGTTAAAAATTAGTTACTATGGTTTTATAAATTAATGTTGTCAAATTGTGTTGTGTTTTAGAAATCAGAATGTTATTCAATTGTCCATTTATGTAGTGTTTTGTCAACCCTTAATTATATATATAACAAATAAATGTAGGTATCAATGGACAAATTTATGAAAAGAAAATTATCATCCGACAGTGGAAAGCCTTCAAGTGGAAGTGGTTCAAACAATATTCCACATACTAGCTCAACTCGTGCAATTTCTCAAATAATTGATATAAAAGACCTTCCTTGGGACCCTGTGGATAGACCAAGGATTTTGGAGTATTTTCCTAATCAAAGAGAAGAAATTAGACGACTATATTGGCAAAGAGGACCTTTTCAACCATGTGTAAGTCTATGAAATGAATCAATAAATTGAAACCAACAGTCTTACTGGAGAAATGATTATAGTAAAGGGATAACTCAATAAGCTTTATAACCATCTTTTAAAATACGTACGCAGTATATACACCATATTTAGCTCAAAATAGTACTTAATAAAAACTCAAGTATGATGATATATATGTATTTTTCTGTTTAATGAGTTCATGCAAAAAAAGGTAAGTTGACAGGTTAGTAACAAAAAATATATTACACAAGTTTTGTGTATCTTGAGAGATCGTTAAGACAATGGTTTTGATTTAGGGACTTGATCGGGGAAAAAAATCAACTATGGCGGTGAAACAAAATATTGTGGTCATATTCTTTGTGCCACCAGTGATGGATTTTTCTAGATCCGCCACTGCGGCTTCTGGTGCGCTGCGTAATATGTGATACTTGAATCTAACTCTATACATATATATATATATATATATATATATATATATATATATATATATATATATATATATATATATATATATATATATATAGGGATAGGATCCATTGTGAACAAGTTATTCGTTGTGAACGTTGTGAACAAATAAAAAAATACATATAATCATTCATATATATCAACAAGTGTTTGAAATATGATTCATATGATTCAAAATGTTCATAGAAGTGTCTATTTAAGATTCAGAACATTCAAAAGGTTCATAGTACGTAGTTTTTATAACAAGATGCACAAGATGCATAAGATTCAACAAGATTCATGAGATTCGACAAATTAATTGGATTCAATAAAATCCATAGGATCCAATAAGATTAATGAGTTAATAGAAGGGTTCGGTAGTATTTTCAACAAGATTCATAAGATTCAAAAGCTATTTTATAGTTGTTCACAATGTTCACAACGAATAAAGTGTTCACAAAAGATCCTTATAGGATCCATTTTCAAGGGTCCAATTTTGGGGGATGACTCAAGAGGGACCAAAAGCATTTAAACCTTATTAAATGACAAAATATGCAAATCAAACAATAGTCCAGGGACTAATATTGTAATTGACTCTTCCTTTGTTCTTTTTGAGTTTTTTGACAAATCAAAGCGTAAAACCTCTCTGTTAAGCTCTGGTGGCGCACTCGTATAAGTTTGAAGACCCAAGAAATTCATCATCCTTTCTGCTTGTTTGCCGGTCAAACCACATCAAACCCTAGCACCCATTATTCTTATGCTCTGGATCTGCTTAATTAGTTATTTTGATTCAACAAATCTGCCTTTTCTTGGACCGAAGATTTCTGGGTTTTGTGCAGTTTGGAAGATAAGTATATTGACTATTGAAAACTCACAATCAGAATTCAGAAAGAAGCTTTCTTGAAAAAAAATTCTTGATTCTTGGTCGACGGCATCACTTGGGGGTGTTTTTTAGGACAATTTAAGCTTTCTGGGAATCTGGGTTCATGTTATTCAGATTGGATTTCATGGTTTTATCATTTATGAAATGATCATAGTTATACCCATTCAGATTTCCGATTCAATTACACAAAATGGGTGTTCAGATGATTTCATTCATAGTGATTATCGTTCTTGTTTACCCTTTCGTAGCAGCTTCAAGAAGCAACATAGATCAGCCACTCGACAATCTCATCAATTTGGAGGAAACGATGGATATAGAAACGGTACTTTGTTTTTTATTTTATTATTTTTTAGTAATTCTTATTTTGATTAATTAATTTTGATTTAGTTGTAATTAAACCGAAAAGATACTAGTATAATATATATAATGTTCAAGGGTATTTTATTAATTAATTCTATAATAAAAAAATAAATGATTATTAAATAAATATATAAATCATTTAAGGCCCTGTTTGATGTCCTTGTTGGGCTCTTGTTGGACTGAATTCTCCTATTCGGGTGAGGGGAAAAAAACCTGTCTCGTTCCTTCTCATCGACGCAGAAGTAACAGGACTCTCCCTCTGTCTCGCTTCATCGATGACCGACCATCCCTCCTCCCAGTATGACACCGCTCCTTCTCCCTTCTTCTTGCTTCATCGCCTACCACCCATGAAAATTTCACCACTCACTGCTCCTTCTCCCTTCTTATCTGGCCATCGAATTTTCATAGATTTCACCGTTGTCCCTCGATTTTCATGATTTTGAGGGATCCCAAATGAACTCCTCTTCATGAATTTCCATTATTATCTTCTCTCCATCACGATTTTAGGTATGTAATTTACTATATTTCTGTAGGTGCTACAAGTACCGAAAGCAAACAGCCGAGCACCCCCTTCTCATAGAAAAGAATTTGAGACATTGAAGGTATGATTTTATCTATCTTATTTCTAAATTGATTGTATTATTATATGGGGTACTAAATTGGGGCTGAAGAGAAGGCTGACCAGACATCTGTTTTCTTTTCTACGAAATTGTGCCCGCATTATTGTTTTCTTGAAGGGACCTGTTGGTCTTTCTTTGGCTACTAAAAGGCAGGTGTTTAGACGTAAGATCTCTCTTCGATGCTTTCTTCACAGGATCGACTATTTCTCTTCCAATAGTGAGACTGAAACACAATAAAAAGAGGGTCAGTGTGTAACACAGGGGGATGATTCCTGTGAGGCACCTCCGACGCCCAAGTCAGACATAGTATGAGTAACTAATAATCGGTGAAGGGTTTTGTAGAGAAAGGATTAATATAGAAATTCAAGTATGTTCTCCGTGTCTACCTTTTCAAATGCAGGATGAGACATATATATACCTTCTTGTACCTCTTTACTATTGGCTTCCAGAAGGAGACAAAGGTTTTCCTATTATCCGGTTAAAAGGATTCCTTTGACTGCAGTGATTAAGACTACTCCAAAGACAAGGGATGTTGACTACACCTCTGACAATACTTTTCTGCCTTTCTTTTTGTTTTATGCGGAAGTCAACTTAAGCATGCATGGAAATGTTGTTTTTTCACTATTTTAGGATGAAGGCTAAAAGGTACTCTTTATTTACTAAAATATCAGACCCACACAAACAAGCCCCCAAGTCTGAAGTTCTAGAAGTCTAGAGCCTCAGACTCCGAGTAAGTGGGACATATATATTTTAGTAGCTGTCTTGTCCAGGTTATAAGTGTTTTAAAAAATAATCATACTTGGCAGTAAATGATATTTGATTAGGTAAAGAAATAAAGTTTATACTTTAATGCGTATATTTGGGGTGAGAGGATTTACCACAGCGCCGAACTAACTGTCAGGAGCCTGACGTCACCCTCATGATGAGGAATATGGACGATTGTCTTTCCGCCCTACACGTGTCCACTGCGGTTGGGAACCGTCCGTTTTCAAGCGGATTCTCTTTTCCTTAAAAGTCGGACCAGTTTCAAAACCCTTGCTTCCCTCTCATTAATACACCTTCTCTTTTCTTTCTTCTTAGAAATTCAGTTTCCTCTGCTCGTGCGATCACAGGTTAGTGTTTCTTTGTTTCCCATCTTTAGTTTCTGCATCTTCTTCCTTTCGTTTTTCTTCGCTTGTTGTAGTAGTTTTGTTTAAAGATGGAGGAGACTAGGGAGTTTGGTTCGTCCCACAGTATCCGATAGATACTTTCACACCTTGCTGAATGAAGTCCATATTCCTGAAGACCTTCATCCTTCCATTCCCTCCAAGAGGGACAGGGTTGATAGCCCTGCTCCTGGCCGCATTGCCATATATGCTAAAGCTTTAAAGATGGCCCATATGCGATTTCCCATAAGCTCTTTTTATTTGGATGTGTTGGTTCACTACAAGATCCAACTTTCTCAGCTTTCGCCTCTTGGTACCGAGAAGATTCATTTGTTCGCAATGGCTTGTAAGTCTTTGGGCAAGGAACCAAGTGTTGCGCTTCTGAGAGTTTTCTTTAAAATAGGTATGAAGGGAGACTGGTGTACCCTCACAGCACGCTCTAAACCGTTTCCTCAAATTCTGGTGGGTGGTCAGAATTGTCTTAAGGATTGGAAGGATAAGTTTATTTGGGTTGACTCTTCCGTAATTGGAGATGATAGGGATTCGCTTCTTATATGGAGGGATGAGTATGACTCGGATGTGAATGATGTTCCTGAGGAGGATGAGTATGATGTTACCTGTAGGGATGCTCTGTGTCAACAACGATTTCGCCTTCGTCCCTATCCAGAAGAGGTGTTGGTAATGGCTGGATTGAGCACTTCATGGAAATATCCTGGATACACCCCTGTTCCATTCAGGGGGGATCTTGGTAATCTTTAGGCGGAGTCTTTGTATATGATATTAGTTGTGTGGAGCCTTTCTTTATCTGTGGCTATTTTCTTGTCATTTTTACAGATGTAACATGTTTTTGCAGAACTCACCATGAACGATTTGTTGACTGATGATGAAATTTCTGACATCCGCTGGGAGAGGAGGAAAGTAAGAGCCATGGATACTGAAGCAACTACAGAGAAAGCTTTGAGCCTTAGTTCGGATGAAGGTGCGTTAGAGCTTTCTTGATCCTGTTCTGGGTTTGATTATATGTGCACTTTTTTATGAAAAAAAAAATACCTGTTTGTTTAGATGAGGACGCCCCTGATACCAACATCACCCCTACCTCCGGGTCGAAGAGGAAGAAGAAAACTTCTGAACACAGCTCCTCTAGGAAATCTGCTCGTTTGAAGAAAACAAGCTTCTGTCAGTCCTACTACCGGAAGTGCTACTTCGCAGGGGAAAGGCACATGTCCGTCTGGTCGCCCTCCTAGGCCTCCTCCTCCTAAAGGCAAACCCGTTGAAAGAGCCTCTACTATGCCTGGTACACCCCCTTTTGGTGTTACCTACCCTACAGGTTGAATGACCTCCAGCACTTCTCCAGAATCAGCTGTTCAGTTGACCTTTTCCAATGTTGGAGATTTGACCCAGCTTCTGGACCCTGAGTTGGCTGCTAAGGCGGCAGAATTGTCCAATGGTTTTTCTGCCATTCTGATTGAGTTGAGTCGTAGGATTATCCGTAAGTCTTCTGAGATGGAGAAGATGCTTAGTTCCTTGAAGGACTTGGAGCAATGTGAGACTCTTTTGAAGGAATAAGTTCGTCTGAAGGGGGAGTTGGAGGAAAAGTTGAAAGTAAAAGAAGCTGAGCTAGAGCGTTTGCGACTGTCCTATGATGTCAAAGTGAGGGACTATAAAGATGTTTGCGAGATGAATGATTTGTTGGTGAAGAAGAGTGAGGATGATGAAGTACAATACAAAGCATTGTTGGAGGAGAAGAAGGACTTGGGTGATCGTAATAAGGTTTTGGAGGAGGAAAGGGGGAAACTTATAACTGAAGGTTTTAAACATGTGTTTTTTACTCAAATTCAAAAGGCTGAGTTCATGGAGCCTTTGAGAGCTGTGCAGAGGGCTGCTCTGCGGTTGGGTCGCCACCAAGGGATTCTTTCTACTCAAGCTAAGTATCTTCCTGACTCAGATGTTTCGGATGTGGATGGGTATTGCGAGGGAGCCAAGGAAGAGCTGGAAGTTGCTTTGGCCTCTGCTAAGAATACCAAGTTTGATTATCTAACCTTTGTATCTGCTGACCCTGCAAGACCTTTGGGGGACATCCTTGAGTCTTCTGAAGAAAATCCTCTTGTTGCCTAGCTTGATTGTTGTAGTACCTTTATTTTGTGAAACACTTTGGTCTCTTCATGTGTTTTGTTAACTAGGCTTATAACCTTAGTACTATATGTTTCTGGTTTCATGATGTTTGTTTTGTTAAGCCTTCTGCTATGTATGACCTATTTCTCAATTTACCGTGTTCTTTTACTTTGGCTATTTTTGTGAGTGTTGTTTGGAATACGTTACTCTTGAGATTTTGACATGTCTTATTGTGAAGTTGGGGGAAAGCCTGGTGGCCCTTCCCTCCCTTTTTTGATCAAAAAACAAGGGTGTCTATTGCCCTGCTGGGAAAAAGACACTGAGCCTGTGGGAAGTGGATTTATATCTTCCATTTTAAGGGACATTTATTCCCCGTCGAGAAGAAATGTTGATAAGAGGGAATGTTTAATAAAACAAATCCTTGATTAGGTCGGTTTAGAAAATAAATTCATTTCAGAAAGACGAGCACATAATCTTTTCATTAAAGTCTAAACAAGACAAAAGATGATGAATTACAATAGCGGGCTACATGATATTACATGTAAAATCGCCGTAAGTTGCTAACGTGCCAAGTGCGAGGAATTAGGGAACCTCCAAGTGTTTCCAGTTGGTAGGAGCCAATGCTACATATCCTGCTAACCTTGTATGGACCTTCCCAATTAGGTCCTAGCTTTCCTTGATCTTCCATTCTGCTAGCTTCATTTTTTCTGAGAACTAAGTCTCCCACTCGGAAGGAAATAGCTTTGACTTTCTGGTCATAGTTGTAACATCCTCGGATTTAATTTATTGTATTTGAAGATTATTAAGTTTAAATTTGTAAATTAAGTTAAATTATTGATAATGATTATGTATTTGAATTTATGGAAGTTGGTTGCATATTATGGAAATTTAGAATTTTATTTATTAAGTGAAAATAATTATTTAAAGCATTGAGGATAATAAATAAAAGATAGAAATCTTTTATTTTATAAATCGATAGTAAATGGGATCTGATGAGTTGAGGGACTAAAGATGTTAAAATAAGGAATTTTGAAATAAAAGACCAAAGGTCTTTCATTTCCAATCACCACTCTCTCTCACTAGAACCCTTTCTCTCTCGGCTCTCTCTCTAAAATATTCAAGATCATCAAAACTTGGATTCGAAGTCTGAAAATTTGAAACAAGGTTGCATTCAAGGAACAATCAACACTGCAATCGAAGAATTAAGGTAAACATTCTTTAAATTTCGAAATTAGAAGCAATTTGGTTCGGTTTTGTTCAAATCCGAAAATGAGATTTGGGGTTGCAAATGTTCATGCATGTATGATGTTGTTATGGATTAGTTTAATTCGAGTATTGATGATGTTATGTACAAAATTTCAGCTTCTGAATCAACCTCTAAGAATGATTTTCAGAGAATTGTGTGTGTTCTTAGTGTGTGTGTTCGACGGGTAGAACAAAAAGAGCAAAAATGGGTGTAATTTGGTACATAAAGGTGTTAATATTAGTGTTAAAAGTGTTGAAAATAGACGTATTTTAGTTGGCATAATTTATTTCATGCAAGGAAATAAGTACAAAAATGATGGGATTAAATCTGGAAAATATATAAAACTGCACAAGTTCGAATACAGTAGATCCGAATTCGGATCCGAGAAGAACTCGGATCTGGTCCGAATTCGGATGGGTCCGAACCTATGATGTACAAAACAGAAAATATTTACAAGTGTTGTAATTCGGATGAGTCCGAATTCGGATGTGGTCGAAATTGTAACAGGATCCGAATTGTTGATATTCAAATTCAGCAAAATAATAATCTAAGTGTTTGAATCTCGGATGGGGTTCGAATTCGGTTGGGGACCGAATTCGGATATGGTCCGAATCTATTTTGGTCCGAAATGTGGTAATTAAAAATGGCAAAATATTTTAAGTGTTGGAATTTCGGATACGGTCCGGACTTAACATGAAGTCCGAAATTGCCATGATCCGAATTAGGATTTATGTGGGATCCGAACTGGGGTCCGAATTCGGGTGGGGTCCGAATTCGGACATAGATCCGAAATTGGGACCAAAATTCTGCAAAACTTATAAAAATTAAGTTTTATGAAATTAAACAAGATATTAACACAATGTGTTGTTACAAATGACTTACAGGTCCCTTGTGGTGTTGTTTAACCCACAGTGGGGTACTTTGTTGATCCGGTTGAAAGCCCGAGGAGAAATAAAATTTGAATAAAGATAATAACGCACCCACTGTGAGTACCTTTGATTTTAACATTGCTGCATCTGCATTATGTTTGCATTGCCTGCTGAGGCATGTTGTTTCATGTTCGTTTGGCATTCTACTAACATGCGTTTATGTTGATGCACATTCATATTTGTTGCATGTCCGTTCATTTGTTGTGCATCTTTTCGATGGACCTGCGTGGTCGCATCTGTACTCTGATGTTACTGTGCTATATGACCAAGAGTTTGACACCTCTGTGGTCAGGATAGACAGTAGGTCATCCCCGATGTAATGTCTGCCTCAGATGGTTGGTTGTTCTTATGCCGAGTGTCAGCTCGAAGGAGCTGCGGCTCAGGTTTGCGTACTTGGAGTACGTGTGGGGTATACGGTATGTGTTACCGCGGTTACCCTGGGTGGCATCATAATGATTTGTAGAATGTGTAAAATCAACTGGTATTCACTAAGCTTTAGCTTACCCTTTCAGTTGTTATATTTTTACAGGAAAAGGGAAATCCGCTGCGGGACCATCTAGCTAGGAAATCTATTGAAGTGATTGAAGATTTCTACCGTTTTCTTTGGTATTTGGATTATGGAATTATTGTTGTAATAAATTTGGGATAATGTAAAATGTTTGAGTATGTAGACTTAGACATGTAACCTTGTAGCACCGTAGGGTGTTAGATTCAGTTGTAATACTTTAAATTTATGTACTTTAATGCTTCCGCGCTATTATTAAGCTATCAGATCATCATGTTATGTGTTTGTTGGTGATTAATCCTGGGTGAATGGTAATTGGTGGTTAATGTGGCAAGGGTGTCACAGCGTATGGTATCAGAGCAGTAGTTTGAGATTCAAGTGTCCGTGAGGTCTTGGTCTCAAACATTAAGTGTTGACATGTAGTGATACTAAGTAATGATCTGAACTAAGATAGGTTACGATCTAGTAATCATAAGAATATTGACTATCATACGGGACAATTGGGTGGTGTCTATAAATAAATGACATGTTACTAAATAAGTTATATGTTTCATATTTCAGAACATGTCTGGAGGAGGAATGACACCAAAAGAGACGAGAGAAATGATGCTAGCCATGATGGCTGAGCAAAATCGGATGATTCAGGACCAGTTTCGGGCTCGAGATGAGGCCGAAGCTAAACGAAGAGAAGATAAGAGAAAGAATAAGGAAAGAGAGGGAAACGATGACGAGCAAGGTGACAACACTGGGTCATCAAATAAGCCCAGGGGTTGCCGTTTCAAGGACTTTAAGGGAAATGGAGCCGTTGAGTTTACTGGGTTGGGTGATGCTGTTACTGCACTGGAGTGGATAACAGCTACAGAAAGGACTTTCCGAATCAGCGATTGTGCTGAGAAGGATATGGTCCGATTCGCTACTGCCATGTTCACCAAAGACGCAATAATGTGGTGGAACTCGATGGTGAATGCACTAACAATGGAGAAGGTTGCTGTAATGAAATGGGCTGAGTTTACTGATATCTTCACTCAGCAGTACTGCCCGGCCGATGAGCGCCGAAGACTTGAAGCTAAGTTCATGACGCTGATTCAGGGGACTAAGTCTGTGTCCCAGTACGCTGTAGAGTTTACGAGGCTGAGTTTGTTCGCGCCTCATCAAGTGGATACAGAGGAGAGGAAAGTGACCAGGTTTGAGGCTGGTCTTGATTTGGAGATTCGAAGGGTGATGAGCAATGTACGCTACCCCACATTTGCTGGTCTATTGGAAGCCGCCAGAAATGTGGAACAAATTCTAAGTATGTCGGGATACGTGATGGGGTCCGCTGCTGCTTCAGTCAACCCAACTCAACCTTCACCACCGAAACGCCAACGCGAAGGAGGTTATTCTGGTTCTTCACGATCATCACAGTACTCGCCGCAACAGTCTTATCGCCGACAGTCTAGTTCTTCTGGTCGCGCACGTGCTTACTCTATCAACACCGAGCCGCAGTATTGTAACAAGTGTCATCTGGAACACTTCGGTAAGTGCACCAACGGGCGTGCGTGTTTTTGCTGTGGAGAGTTGGGCCACTTTCAAAATGAATGCCCACGGAGATCTGATGCTTGCCATAAGTGTGGAGTATGGGGGCACTATAGTCGGAATTGTCGAAAGAATACCCCAGCAGTTGCTGCTCCAACATCAACACGATCTTCAGGAGGTTCAAGCGGCGGTTCAGTTAACCGAGGTCGGGGTCAGTCGCAAAGGGCACCGGCTCGTGCCTTTCAAATCACTGCAGAAGAGGCTAGGGAAAACCCAGAGGTGGTCACGGGTATGTTTATTGTAAACTCTTTACCTGCAAGAGTATTATTTGACTCGGGTGCCAATAGGTCGTTTGTATCTACTATGTTTGCACAACAACTTGCCATACCTTTGTCTAAACTATCTGCGGTACTAGATATTGAAACTGCTAGTAATACTCTAGTTAAAGTAGATCATGTATACCGAAACTGCACCTTAGTGATTGAAGATGTAGTCTTCAATTTGGACTTGATTCCGATCGAGTTTAGTGAATTTGATGTGATTATCGGGATGGATTGGTTGATAGAGAATGAAGCCCATATAGTGTGTAAGAAGCGTATGATCAAGATAACTACTCCGGAGGGGCGTGAGATCTGTATTTATGGGGATAGGAGAAGTGGGGATCTGTGTTTGTTGACTGTTGCAAAAGCTCGAAAGCTTGTTGCAAAGGGATGTGACGCCTACCTGGCATATGCTATAGATGCCAAGGCTGAGAAGAAGACGTTGGCCGATGTGCCTGTTGTTTCACAATTCCCGGATGTGTTTCCGGAAGACTTGTCTGGCGTGCCGCCTGAGAGACAAGTGGAATTTAGAATTGATCTGATCCCTGGAGCTGCACCGGTAGCTCGTTCTCCTTATCGCCTTGCCCCAACCGAGATGAAAGAGATGATGACACAACTCCAGGAGTTGTTAGACAAGGGTTTTATTCGACCAAGTTCATCGCCGTGGGGAGCTCCGGTATTATTTGTTAAGAAGAAGGATGGCACCATGAGGATGTGCATCGATTACCGGGAGCTGAATAAATTGACAATCAAGAACAAGTATCCGCTGCCGCGGATAGATGACTTGTTTGACCAGTTACATGGAGCTTGTGTGTTTTCTAAGATTGACTTGAGGTCGGGATATCATCAGTTAAAAGTTAGAGAGGAAGATGTGCCTAAAACAGCTTTTAGGACACGTTACGGGCATTACGAGTTCTTGGTTATGCCTTCCGGGTTAACCAATGCCCCGGCTGTCTTTATGGATTTGATGAACCGAGTTTGCAGACCGATGTTGGACAAGTCGGTAATTGTTTTTATAGATGACATTTTGGTGTATTCAAAGTCTGAAGCCGAACACGCTGATCATCTAAAAGAGTTATTGGAATTGTTAAGAAAGGAAAGGTTGTATGCCAAGTTCTCAAAATGTGAGTTTTGGCTGCAACAGATTCAATTTTTAGGGCATGTGATATCGGGGGCCGGAATTTCTGTAGATCCGGCTAAGGTAGAAGCGGTAAGGAATTGGGAGCCGCCTCGCTCAGCTACGGAAGTCAGAAGTTTCCTTGGGCTGGCGGGCTATTATAGGAGATTCATTAAGGACTTTTCAAAGATTGCAGTCCCTTTAACGATGTTAACAAAGAAGAATGCACCGTTTGTATGGGAAACTGTGCAGCAGGAGGCGTTTGATATTTTGAAAAAGACGTTAAGTGAAGCACCGATACTTGCCCTACCAGAGGGTAATGAGGACTTTGTGGTATACACGGATGCTTCGAAGTTGGGACTTGGTGCGGTATTGATGCAACGTGGAAAAGTTATAGCTTATGCTTCGAGACAATTAAAGCAGCACGAAAAGAACTACTCGACTCATGACTTGGAGTTGACTGCAGTCACCTTTGCACTGAAATTGTGGAGACACTATCTGTATGGAACTAAGTGTCAGTTATACACTGACCATAAGAGTTTAAAATACATATTTAGTCAGAAGGAACTCAATATGAGGCAGAGACGTTCGATGGAACTTATAAAGGATTACGATTGTGAAATCCTTTATCATCCCGGGAAGGCTAATGTGGTAGCCGATGCTTTGAGTCGCAAAGCATATGCCAAGGATTGCTGTTACACGTTGACATCTACTATGTTAACATCCACTATTATTGATGATGTCAAGGCCGCTCAAGAGGAAGCCTTGAAAGACGAGAATGTTGGTGCTGAGGATATAAGGGCACAGATCAAGAATATGGAAACGAGCGAATCGGGTCTGAAAGGAGTTTACGGAAGAATCTGGGTGCCAAAGTATGGAGGCATGAGAAATGTGATAATAGAAGAAGCTCATCAGTCAAAGTTTTCTGTACATCCCGGGAGCACAAAGATGTAAAACGAGCTGAAAGCAGACTTCTGGTGGCCCGGATTAAAGAAAGATATCGGACAGTACGTGGAGAGATGCCGAACTTGTCGGTTAGTGAAAGCCGAACACCAGCAACCATACGGTAGTTTGCAACCGCTTCCCGTTCCGGAATGGAAGTGGGAACACATAACGATGGATTTTGTTACAAAGTTGCCGAAGACTAGGCGTCAACACGATGCAGTTTGGGTGATAGTCGATAGGTTAACTAAGTCCGCACATTTTATTCCGATTCGGGAAGGATATTCTCTGGAAAGGTTAGCACAGATCTATGTGGCTGAGATAGTTTCTAGACACGGGGTGCCAAAGTCTATTGTATCGGACCGGGATAGCCGATTTACTTCCAACTTTTGGTCGGCATTACAAGAAGGGTTAGGATCGAGGATTGCTATGAGTACGGCTTACCGACCGCAAACCGATGGTCAAAGTGAAAGGACCATCCTAACACTCGAAGATATGATGCGGTCGTGTTAGTTAGACCTCGGTGGCAATTGGGACGATCATTTGCCACTGATCGAGTTTTCATATAACAATAGTTACCACGCGACAATCAAGAAAGCGCCGTTTGAGGCATTGTATGGGAGAAGATGTAGGACTCCTACATGTTGGAGGGAAACCGGTGAAACGCCGATTGCTGGGCCGGCATTACTACAAGAAACGAATGAAAAGATTC
>JAANYP010002389.1:137097-151333 GCA_020465985.1 Centrapalus pauciflorus | reverse complement strand
TAATGCTCTTATGAGCAGCATAGGCTAGATACAAACGAATTGCTTCTAGCCTGGCAACAGGAGCAAATGTTTCATCATAATCAATTCCTTCCTCCTGTCTGTAGCCCTGAGCAACAAGTCTTGCCTTATTTCTAATGACATGACCTTGCTCATCCATCTTATTCCTGAAAACCCATTTAGTGCCAATTATAGTTTTACCTTTAGGAGCAGGGACCAGCTTCCATACATTGTTTCTCTCAAACTGATTGAGCTCTTCTTGCATGGCAGTGATCCAATTGGCATCTTTTAGTGCTTCATCAACCTTCTTTGGCTCCATCAGTGAAACAAAACTAGAGAACATACAAAAGTTCCCTAAGCTGTCCCACCGTGTTTGTATCCCTTTGTTGATGTCACCAATTATTTGATCATTGGGGTGACACCTGATCCACTTAGGATCATTTTTCAATGATGATTCACCTGAGTTGTTAACATCTTCAGCGGGTCCTGTTGAACAGCTCTCAAGATTTTCAGACACATTGTTGTCTTGAGCCTGTTCACTTGTTGAACATGTCTGACCACTGTTGAACATATCAGCAGAGGAACTGGGAAAATCAGCATTGATAGGTTCTGGACATGCAGTTGTAATTAAGTCAGTACATTTATTCACACAGGGTGTATTGACATAATCATCATCATGTCCATCATGATTAACAGGTTCCACACTGGGTGTAGTGGAAGCTTTTGAGTCCTCTTTATTGTTTGAATGCATCAGATCATCAAAGTTAAGTTCTCCTGAAGCTGATTCAGGAACAGCTTTGGTGGAGGCATTCTTGGACTCTTCAAAGGTGACATTGATAGATTCATCTATCACCTTTCTTTTGTTGTTGTATACTCTGTAGGCTTTGGAGATAGCAGAGTAGCCAACAAACACTCCTTCATCAGCTTTAGGTTCAAACTTTGACAGCTGGTCCCTTTGATTCAGAATGAAACAGGGACATCCAAACACATGGAAATAACTGACATTTGGCTTCCTCCCTTTGAGCAGCTCATAGGGAGTCTTGTTGAATCTTTTCACCACTAAAGATCTGTTTTGGGTGAAGCAGGCAGTGTTAACAGCTTCAGCCCAAAATGATGAAGGTAAACCTGATGCACACAGCATGGTTCTGGCAGCTTCAATGAGAGTTCGGTTTCTCCTTTCAGCAACTCCATTTTGTTGAGGAGTTCTTACTGCTGAAAAGTTTTGAGTGATTCCTTTCTCTTCACAGAAGTCTTCAAGAGTACTGTTTCTGAACTCAGTACCATGATCACTTCTAAGCTGCTTTACTTGGGCAGAGTTCAGCATTTCCATCTTTTTGACAAATCCAATAATCTCTCTAGCAGCCTCTCCTTTGCTCTTTAGAAAGATCACCCATGTGTACCTGGAGAACTCATCAACCATTACAAGAGTGTATCTTCTTCCTCCTAGACTTGGGACATTAACAGGTCCAAACAAGTCCATATGGATTAAGAAGAGTGGAGTATCAATAGAGAAATTATGTTTGGATTTAAAAGATGTTTTTCTCTGCTTGCCTTTCTCACAAGCTGTGCATAATCTATCCTTAGCAAAAGTCATAGAAGGCAAACCTGTCACCAACTCTTTCTTACAGAGTTTGTTGATGTTCTTGAAGTTCAGATGTGACAGTCTTCTGTGCCATAGCCAGTTTAGATCAGCATTTGTTCTTGTGAGAAAACAGGTTTCAGTTGTGGGGTCAGCAGAATGCATATCCACAACATATACACCTTTCTTTCGTTGAGCACATAGCACAACTTTGCCTTGGGAATCCAATATGTAACCCAGGTGCTCATCAAAGTTAACCTTGTAGCCAGCATCACACAGTTGGCTTATGCTAACAAGGTTGTGTTTTAGCCCAACCACATAGGCTACTCTTTTGAACACTGCAGCACCAGCTTTAAGAGTTCCATATCCCTCAGTGGATCCCTGTACATTGTCACCAAAGGTGACTTTTGGCCCTTTTTCAGGTCTGAGTTCACTCAGCAACTCTTTACAACCTGTCATGTGCCTTGAGCAGCCACTGTCCAAGTACCAAACCTGGGAAGGTTGTTTTTCCTGCAGAGTGATAAGAGAATTATTAGTCATTTTTAGGGGAACTCATCACAGAGATGAGTTCTCCTACTTCATCAACATTTGTTGATGGACTTGAAATATCCACATTAATATTCCCTATTTGAATGGTATCAGCTTGAATACCACTTTCAGTGACTGTGACATTTTCCAACACGCTGTAACAGCTGTTGGTGGAACAGGCCAGAGTCAACAGGCCTTCATGTCCTCAGATTCAGGACATCCTTGGCCAGAATGGCTTCTCCCACATTTGTACACATTTTCTCTTTTTTAGTGTTTTTGGAAGAACAATCTTTCAGAAACACATTCTGAGTTATTTTGTTTGATTCTCTTCAGCAGTTTTAGCAGTTTTTATTTACTTGTTGAATCACACTTGAGTGGATAGTTCAATAGCTTACAGCTGCTGCCTCTTCTTTTCCTTCTTTTTAGAGGACAATTCAAAGACAGGGCTTGATTTGGCTTTGAGCTTCCACAGGTTTGGGAACTGTATTCCAATTATCTCAGTTTGAGCAAGCGCTTTGCTTTGCCCCTACTGAATTGTGATTTATGCTGCCTAATCAGGGCATATTCACTGTGTCTGGTTTGAAAAGCTTATTCTTAATTTTAAGACCAGTACCACTATGATTTTGAAACTTATTCTGAAATCACAGCAGTTTTGTTTTCAACATGAGACTTACCCTTGTTGAAAACAGGTTGCTTACTTTTTGAAAACTTGTTTTCAAAGTGTTTAGCATCAAAAGGATTAACACGCTTTTTACCATCAGCTTTGGACTCAGAACATGTTTTGTCAACAGGTTTAGTATCCACAACTTCAGTTTGAACATGTTTTCCTTTCTTTTGCTTGTGTGAACCAGCAGAGCACTTAGCAGGCTGACTTGATGGAGAACAAATTCCAATATCAGCTTTAGAACTAAATTCACACAAGCTGTCAGTGTTTTGAGGCCTGACAAACCTATTTGTTGAGATTAGTTTACCATTCACATTTTGAATGAATGTGTTTGGAAGTTCACCAAGGGTGGATAAATCTTCTTTCAGATTATTGATCTCAACATTGGAAGCTGCTGTGTCAAGATCCCCTCCAAGATAGGCTTGGATTTGTGCAGGAATCTGTTGACTTATACAATGGCTGACTTTTTGTGCAGAGTGGCACCAAGAGTCAACTATCTTTTGAAGCTTAGCATGCTTTATATCTGTTTCTCTCTTTTCTTCCAGTAAAATAGAGTTGATGTGTTTTAATTCATCAAGCTCAGTTTCCAACTTATGGAAACTGTCCAGTTACTGGATTTAGTTTTAAGCATCAGTTTTAAGCTTAGAGATTTCAGATAGTAAAGCATCATGCTTCTCAACAGCAGCTTTTAGATCAACAAGCATATATTCAAACATTTTAACTTTTTCTTCAGAACTGTAAGCCATAAAATTTTGTACCTTATACATCATAGTAGGATTCCAGTTCTCTAAGCTGCTGAAAGCTTCAGCTTCAGCCATATCCTGTTTGAAACTGCTTGTTGATGGGACATCAGTGTTGGCCATCAGACATTGATTGTCTTCTTCATCAGACGATGAATCAGATTCCTCCCAATCACAAGTCTCTGCCATAAGTCCCTTTTGGCGGTTGGAACCCACTGAGTTTTCCAACTTCCTCAGCTTAGCCATGGCCATAAGGTACTTAACCCTATAACCATCATCCGTGTTTGTCTTGTATGGTTTGGATGACTGACCAACAGCTTTTGACACACAGTCAGCAGCTATATGACCAGTTTTGCCACATTTGAAACACTCAGCCTTGGATTTATCAAATGCCTTCTTTTTGCCAGCACCTGAATTTCCTTGCAGCATGTTTCTTCCAAACCTTTTCTTTTTGAACCTTTTGACAAGCATAGTTATCATTTGCTCATCATCTTGTTCAGCAAGATCTGCAGTATCTTCTTCATCTGACACTTCCTCCTTGTCATCATCCTGTTGATCAGGTTGAGTGAACACATCACTCACCTGATTTACAGGCTGTCTCACATTAGCCACAAAGGCTGCACCTCTTTTGGACATTTCCAAGGCATTTCTCTTTTGTTGCCTTGATTGTTCATCATTCAGTAAGGATCCATACAGATTGACTAGATCCATACTTCTAATAGTACCTGAGTTCCTTAGAATTGTTGAGAAGTAGTTCCACTCTTCAGGTAGAATGTCCAGAAATTTATTCACCAGGGTGAGACTGTCCTTAGTGATCCCAACAGCTTTGAGATCATTCACTAAAGCAGTAAACCTGGTGTAGGTTTCAGTGAGAGTCTCCTTTGGTTTAGCAAAGAAAAGTTCATACTGTCTAACAAGATTGTTGATCCTGTTGTCCAGTGTGATTGTGGGTCCATCATAGACAGTACACAAAGTATCCCACATTTCTTTTGCTGTCTTCATTTTCTCAACCTGTTTGAACACATCATCAGGAAGAGAAATGACCAGATTGTTTCTGGCCTTTGCATCCAGAGCCACTAGTCTCTTGTCTTCATCAGACCATTGAGCTTTAGCTTTCTCAAAGGTCCTGATTTCAGGAGCAGCTCCTTCAACCGCTGGAGTTATGGTAGTAACAGAGGTTGGCACATAGGGACCCTCCATCACTATCTCTGGCAGTTGTACATCCAGATTCTCTAAATAGAGCATCATTCTGCACTTCCAACCAGAGAAGTTTTGATGATTAAATTTTGGAGGTTTGCCCATAGAGCCATTGTCATAGTAAGAAGAATTTGCAGCACTGTTGTCCATGGAAACTTGGGAGAATGAGAGATCTAGAATGACACACACTCTAAACTGCTCTGATACCAGTTGTAGGTCCCGAAAGGTTCCCAAAGTATATAGCTTTAAGCTGTAGAGGGGGGTGAATACAGCTATTTAAAAACTACACACTCTTTTCTCAATGTTTGTATGTATTATCAACAATTTGTTAATTACAAACAAGCTTGAATGCGGAATAGTTCAAGCTGAGATGACAGATACAACAGTATGTTCACTAGTCTAAGACAAACTCAAACTAGTATACAATGAATACACTCACTAAGAAGCACTCACTGTGTTTACAAGACTTAAGGGAACAACTTATGTAAAACAGCTTAGACACACAGATACTGATTTACACAGAAGGCTTGCATGCATGAAAATCACACTTGCACGTTCACTCTTGGTTTCAGCACTTAGCTTTCTTCACACCTCTTTCTGTCCTTAGAAGCTTCCTTTTATACCCACTCAGAGGATCTAAGAGAAACATCTTCATTGGACGGAATGAAAAAGGAGAAGTCTTGTTGAAAAAGACAACATAACCTTTTCTGCACTTTTCTGAAAAGCAGACTTGTCTTCACATGTGCAGAACTTTTGTCTTTTTACTTTGTCTACTTTTGCATTGCCTTTAACTAATTTAGGAATGTCAACTTTGCGTCTTTCTTCCTTGTAAAGGCCTATTTTGATATAAGAAAAAGGTCTGTCACCCTTTTTCAAATAACCTTTTGTCTTCATGTTACAGAACAGCGTGGGCAGGCTGAGCAGTTCTGTTTTCCACTTTGTCTTCGACTTTGTAAACTGATCTTGTAGTAAAAAACAATACATGATGACTTGGAAACATATTCCATAAAGTGTTTAGCCTGTTCACAAAGAACAGGTTTTGTTCACAAAGAACAGAACACTTTAAATTTGCCTAAGCTGCTCAACAGTGTAGAGCAGCGTAGACAGTTTATGTCCAGCCTGTTCAGCAGACAGAGCAGCTTGGACAAACTGTCTTAGTTGCAACACATGCAACATATAGAACAGCTTTAGACTGATATTGCAAATCATTTTCAGGTTTCAATAAGGCATATAACAGGCCTTAAATTCAACCGTCAAATGCATCAACAGGTTTGATGATAAATCTCCCCCTCAGATGTAGAACAGGTTTGACTGAGGCCTTTTTGTGCCTAACAATAGGCTATGATGGTAACTTATCAAAACCATCTGATTTCAAAATGAAACAGCTCCAATCACACTGGAGGGTCTTCTTTGACATAATCAACAAATGCTTCACTGGAAAGCATTCCGACCATGATTCTACATCAATACATGTGCTCACGATGTTCGCCGCTTTCGCATTTATACCATTCCAAAGGTTCCTCCAACTGATCATCCAATTCGCCATGGACCAAGATGATGATATGCATGAGAGGCCAGAATCAGAAGTGTACAAGAAAGTTGCATTTCAACGTATCAAGATCCCGAGGGAAATTCCTCGGGTACAAGTTATGAATATTCCGTTGTCGCTTCTCCGAATGGCCAATCAGAGTATTGACAGGGTAAGGCTATATTACAAGGGTGTGTATCCGGATGAGGCTCTGTCAGAACCGATAGAGCCAACCACATCTGAACGTGAGCAGAGAATGAGTGACAACTTCTGGGATCAGGGGAGTGGGAAATGACTGTAAAGAGGGAGGGAGCACCAGGTGAGAGGCCAGAGACGGGTGACTCTAAACGCACCGTCTCTGACCCTTTGAGGGCGGAGAGATTGATTGTTGAGGGAGTTCAAACCCCACAAAGCAAGACAATCTACCAAAAGGCCAACAGTTCAGTGGTCGAACTCGCCCAAACCAGCCACTCAGGTTCCCCTCAAAGGGAACCTGTTTCACAACACGGGGATATTGCACATATGCTATCTCCCCCTCATTCGAAGAGGGGAGATGTTGAAATAGGTCACCTGCCGCCCCCGATGACCGCCATTCAGTTGATCACAGTTGATTCCCCGCCCCAAATCACTCCGCACGTGCTCGATGCCTCCGTGGCGTCCCCGCACATCAGAGACGCCTCTGTGTCGTCTGCGCACACCCGAGCGCCTCCGTGGCATCTCTAGAAACTTCCAGATCTGCACTCCCAACTGGGGAGGTAAAAAGGATGGAAGGAAGTCATGGAGCGCCCACACAAATTCCATCCGCTTCAGGCCATGAAGGGTTAACTCCCGAGATTTTAACGGCCGCTCTAAGTGACGTCGGTCTTGTTACCCGGGCTGAACTAGAAGCTCTCAAGGTCGCTTTTGAAGAACATCATTCCTCCCTTGTCTCTTTCTTGAAGGGTAAGGGTGTTGCAACTCAGGTTTTGTCACCAGGGACCCATTCAGTCCAATCTACAGTAACCCTTCAAGAGCAAATCGCCAAGACTGCAACAATGTTTACCGACTCTATCAATAGCCTTCGAAGGCTAATTCTGCATGTCGAGGCACAAATGAATAAGCACATGGACAAGCTGGAATCAACTATAATAGATTTGCAAACTATGTGCAGACCTCAGGCTGAGTCCTTAAAAAAGAAAACATGATGACCAGGATGTCCCTGGTCATCCTGATGGGGAGAAACGCCCTAGACTGCAGCCTGAGGGAGAGTTACAAAGTGTAAGGGGAGCATGAAGTGAGCAGAGTGGGAGACATTCTCAGGTGCTACATGGGGTCAGACCGAAGAAGATCCGATTATGGCGATGGTAGTGTATGAGCCTCCTTCCGATAAAGTAAAAATCATCTTACTGTCTGAGTCAGACTCTGAGATTGATCAAGACGAACAGTTAAAAATACCTAAACCTGAGTCAGAATCCCCACAAAGATCGCCATCTTCTTTTGACTTCCTGCACTCTCCAATAGGGGTGAGCAACGGGTACCATTTCCCGAACCCGAACCGGTACCGAACCGGTACCGGTACCGACCGGTACCGAATTAATATATTCGGTTCGGTATTCGGTTTTTAAATTTGCTAAAATTCGGTATTCGGTACTTTCGGTTCGGTATTCGGTTCTTAAATTAGCTAAAATTCGGTATTCGGTACCGAACCGGCACCATATAAAATTATACGGTTCGGTATTCGGTTCTTCCAAAACTAATAATTCGGTTTCGGTATTTTCGGGATCGGTACCGGTTCGGTTCGGTACGGTACCGAGCTCACCCCTACTCTCCAACCCATGTTCCCCAGGAAAAAATCCTATCAGCTCTGAAAGCTCCTACACCTCCTCCTGCCCAACAGCCAACTCCTGAACCAACCACCACCCCACAAGTCCAATTACCGTCCACCCAATTCACTGAACCATCAGGTCCTAGAACTGTTGACTTCTTTTAAAAGGACCCTGATGTACCCCTCATATATGACAGAAAAGACCAGGACTGGGTCACGTGGTTCTCAAAAGAAAAAGTGCATACACTCCCTATCAGTGAGAGAGATTCCCTAAGGCTCGACCATCAGGTTCGAGTCTATAAAATGCTTTAGATTCCTACTCCAGAAGTTGAGGCCCCACCGGTCCATGGGCTGAAATTTTTTGCTGAATTTAAGAGCAGAGGATTTCCTTCAGCCATATCTCAAAGATAGATTCATAATGGTATTCATGAAAAAGCCTGGTATGTAAAGCAGACGTCTTTTGATGGAGCTCAATGATGCATCTAAAGCCGGACAAGCAAAATACAACTAAATGATGCTGAGAGAAACCAGGCCAAAATCTGCTTATTTGTCAAAGTAGAAGATATAAAGATAGTCTCCATTTCTATGTATAAGCGGGCACGTCTATTCACTCCTTCTTTCGACATCAAAAGAGAAAACAGGTCAACGCAGCTAGTTCATGAGAGTGATCTTGACTTTATGAACCCCGACGATATTGAAACGATGCACAACAAGGTGAAAAATAAAGTAAAGGGGCGATTAAGTCATGTCACTGCTCTTGCAGCCTTGACCAGATGTCATGTCACTGCTCTTGCAGCCTTGACCAGATGTATGAGAAGGCTCTCCATTATCATGTGCTTAAAAGATTTCAAAATGACCAATGAGAGTTTTTTTGGTCAAAGTTGGACACAAGGCTCTTGATCAAGAATTTTTTGGCATCGATCATCAACCAATCTATCGAGTATTCATGGGAGCTCAACAAGGAGTCATCTTTCTGGATAAGAATGGGCAGAAGAAGTTCATGCGTTTTGAGGAGTTGCCCTGTTACTCCGATGGCACTCTCCGACTAATAATAGCATAGCTGAATGGGAGACTCCAGCAGGATGATGCCCAGACGGTTTCTGAACTCAAAAAGAAGCCAAAAGAGATATATGCTCTCCTCAACGCAATAGAGCTTATTAATGACAGGTTGCATACTCGGCAGGTGATAAGATGATTTGATGTTGTTCTTGGCTTACGCGAATCTGAAGACCAAGCTTGTCATCCTCTGTGAATACCACCCCTTACGGGGCAGTCTTAAGCGTCTAGGTCCCACAATTTGCAACACGATATCAATCATAACTAAGATAGAGTAATTAAGTTGCAGATTTAGAATTACAGTACAACTATTAGGATAAGTTTGATACAAAATTTAAATAATCATACAGAGTTCAAATTAAACTTTTAAAGGGTACAAGACTAGTCTAATACATATCCTCATACAATCAAAACAAATCTACCCAAACCACCACAATTATCATCTTCGAAACTGTACCAATCACGTCGTTTGAGTAGTGGTCTATGAAAACTTCAACTTGATCTTGTAAGACCTAAGATCGAACTAGGTCCAATAGGTGCTTTTCCTTTATCTTTTCCTGTAAAGAGATTTAACAACAACTGTAAGCCAGGCTTAGTGAGATTATAGGTTTATCAGAATACATGCATCACAACAAGGCGGAATGTGGGTATAGCGTGATATAACTTGAATGCCATCACAACCACGCAAGGATGAGACATAGTAATAAGAATAGAACGATGTCCAGACCATGCTCATGCTTTTAGTGGAAGCTATCCACTTAATACTGGGCTAGCTACCAGTAGACTACGTGGGGGAAGCATCGGAGTAATCAACTACCAAGTTCAATAGAACTGGTGACATATCTAGGTCTAGAATAATAGACCGACAATACTAAATATGCTAAGCTGAAATCAATACATCAAAGGTGCAAGGAATGGTGAAAAAGCATAATTAAGCAAAGTCATGATAACAATATCAATTTGTAACAATAATTGTAATGAACTGGAAATTCAATGTGTGCAGGATGATATATCAAATAGCTATCATGATCCATAGGTCATCACCGAACTATGGTGAGCACAGGTCACAATCCAGCTGAGCATAAATGAATATCAAATAAACTATCAACAACAATATGTCTCAACAAGAATCAAACATGTAAAACTGAATATCTATAACTCACTGTTAAACTGAATTAGACTGAGCTGCTGACTTTAGATTTATCAAGTGGATTACTCCGCCACCTGAGTTATCTCAGGATTTCACTTTATACTTTGACTTTCTGGACTTGGCTCGGCTTTACAAACTTTGACCCGCTTTCAATAACTTTAGAGTTTACTACTTCGTTCAGAATTATCTGAACCTGTCCAGACTTTATCATTTGCAAGAACATTAGCTTTAAACTTTTATTGACATGATTTTGATAACTTATAAGCATTTATGTCCTTTTTCATGGACATGTGTGACTTCATTAAGTCATTTAAGCTTTGCTTTGTATTTGAAAACTCATAACGATGCAAGTTATGCCATGAACTCATCTAACATTTATCTATTCATAAGATTCCATGCGAATTCAATTAAGCATATTTACTTAATCATGGTACTCATTTAATGATGAAATAAGTACAATAATGTGTTTTTAATGGCTTATTGTACTCAAATTCACATATTCATATACTTAGTTATGTCCTTTATATCTTATGTCTTTATTTGGAATATAATCTAATAGTTATGATCATGAACCTTGTATATATATTTTTCATATACATGTGCTTTGATATTTAATTATATAGGATCACATAAATAAGTTCATACACTTTTAATTTGATGCAACATGTTTATATATAATTTTGATCACAATACATAAAAGGGAAGTGATTGTTTCTGATTTATAAATGAACACACACACGTATCAGAACTTATATGGAAAAGGAAATGGTTGTTATGGACTGTTGTTGTTGGTCTACTACTTTCTGTTTATCTGTCTATATTTCAACACGCACACACATCACACACACATACTATATTCATGAAATAGAAGAGAAATCATTGTTGGTTCTGTTTTTTATATTTTACACACATACACAGTGTACACATTCATGCATAGAACCCAGAAAAGAAATGGAAATTAAAGGGTTTCGGTATTGTGTTGATGGGTTTCGATATACATATAGGTTTTGGTATCTTCATATGCAGGTTTCGGTATTGCTAACCGGGTCTCAGTAGTTGTACATAATTTTGGTATTACCGAAACCTTTAAAGGTTTCGGTAGGTTTAGGTAATTCTAGGTACTTCTCGGTAGCTTCATGCAAACACACGCACACTTGCACTTTTCTTTTCCTTTCTGTTTTCATTCGTTTTAGTAGCAAAATTGATACATTTAAACACATAATACTTACATGCATGTGGTTTATTTCATGATTATAACACTAAATCTTTATAAATTTTGATAACTTAAATATGAATTTTTGTGTTCTTACATCACAGAAGTCGTAGGCTTCAACTTGAACCAAAAACAGAAATTTAAAATGATGATGAAGATTGAAAAGGGAACCGTATGTAGACGAAGAGAGCAGATAATTTGATTTAGTGGGTTTTGATGGAAATGAACATTCAGTTTCATTTTAGGGTATTTATATTTATAAAGGTTTCATTTCTCACATTTTAACCACATAAGTTTCATTTATTTCATTCTTTAATTTTGTTGCTTTATAATTATTTCATAATATATATTTAACTTAATTATATATTTTCTCATTACTCAAATAAAATTACAATGCAAATAATGTAATTTAAAATTACATTATCAAGTCCAATACATAAAGGTTAGTGTTAGGTTAAAATCTAGGTTGTTAATGAATGGGCTCCATCATGCTCAAACTTCGTCCTTGAAGTTAGTTAAGTTCGAACAGACTCGAATATGTAGCTTTCATCACATCTTTTGATTGCCAAGACTGATGCGAACCTTTGTAGTGTTTCCACTGAACGAGCACCATCTGCACCTTTTTATTGCGAAGCTTTTTGGTCTTTGAGTCCAGAATACTTTCTGGCTCTTCAACCACGCGGGCTTCTCATCAATTTGCAGATCAACGTGTGGTATCTGAACTTCTCTTTCATCAGCTAAGCTCTTTCGCAAATGACTTACAAGGAAAACAGAATGTATTCCAGCTAAGTCCGCAGGCAATTCAAGACGATAGGACAGATTCCCTATCTTTTCAACAATCTTGAACGGACTAATAAATCTTGGAGCTAGCTTGTTTCGCTTTATAAACCACACCACATTCTTCATTGGGGATACTTTCAGCATCACCCAATCATTGACTGCAAAACTGATTGACCTATGACGATTGTCATAATATCTGAGCTTCAAGAATGTTCCTTCTAACCAGTTGAATCTTTTCATGGTTCAACAGTAGAAGGGAAGGACCCGCTATTGGCGATTCACTTGTTTTGCGCCAACAAGTGGGAGTTCTGCACTTTCTTCTGTATAGAGCTTCAAAAGGAGTCATCTTGATAGTGGAATGATTATTGTTGTCGTATGAGAATTCGACCAAAGGTAATGGTCATCCTAGTTACCACCCAAATCAAGAATGCAGGCACGGAGCCTATCTTCAAGAGTAAGGATAGTGCATTCACTTTGGCCATCTGCATTAGGGTGATAAGCTGTAATCATGGAAATTCTCCCATCCCATCTTGCAGCGCTTTCCAGAATCTTGAAGTGAAACGACTATCACGATCATAGACAATAGACTTCGGCACACCGTGACGAGAATTAACTTCAGTGATGTACATTTGTGCCTGTCTCTCAAGAGTATACGTCTCTTTCATTGGTATGAAGTGAGCTGACTTCGCTAAATGATCCACGACTACCCAGATGGAGTCGTGTTGTCTCTTGATTTTAGGCAATTTCGTGACAAAATCCATGGTTATATGCTCCCACTTCCATTCAGGAACTGGTAGTGGTTGCATATTTCCAAATGGTTTCTTGTGTTCTGCCTTAACCATCTGACAAACTCTGAAGCTTTCAATGAATTGACCGATGTCTTTCTTCATTCCTGGCCACCAATAATCAGCTTTAAGATCGAAGTATATCTTTGAGCTGCCAGGATGAATTAATAACTTGGACTTATGAGCTTTAGATAGAAGAATGTTGCGAATACAACCATTCTTAGGAATCCAGATTTGGTTTCCCTTGAGACATTGAAGTCCCAAATGATTCATAGATAGAAGTTTCAATTGCCCTTTAAGATTTTCAGAACAGATATTTTCTTCTTTCAGAGCTTCAGCTTGAGCAGATTTGATATCTTCAATAAGATCAGAAGAGAACACAACAGGAATTAGGGCATAGCAACACTTTTCAGGACAAACTTTTCTACTCAAAGCATCCGCGACCACGTTGGCTTTGCCGGGATGATATAGGATCTCGCAATCATAGTCCTTGATGAGCTCCAAGGATCGTCGCAGTTTCATGTTCAGATCCTTTCTAGTAAATAGGTGTTTAAGGATTTTATGGTTAGTATAAAGCTGACACTTAGTACCATAGAGATAATGACGCCAGATTTTCAATGCAAAGGTAACAACAGCCAACTCAAGATCATGAGGTGGTGCACTTTTCTCCTAATCTTTCAATTTCCTTAAAGCATAAGCAATGACTTTTCTACTTTGCATGAGGACACATCTGAAACCTGTACCAGATGGATCGCTATAGACAACAAAGTCATCATTGCCCTCTAGTAAGGCTAGGATCGGCGCTTGACTGAGATTTTGCTTTAGAGTTTCAAATGCCTTTTACTGTTTATCAAACCATACGAAAGGAGTATTCTTTCGTGCTAGCATTGTAAGTGGTACAACAATCATCGAGAAGTCTTTAATGAATCGTTGGTAGTAACCAGCCAATCCAAGGAAACTTTGGATTTCAGAGGCATTACGAGGCGTTTGTCACTTCTGAACAACCTCAACTTTAGATGGATCAACTGAAATACCTTCGTCGGATATGACATGGCCAAGGAATTGAATCTATAAGAGTTACAAAGTAGAATTTTAAATTTTATTGAGACAAAGAATGTTTAGGAAATAGCTCGAGACAATTTAAAAGTTATACATGTCTGAGCCAAAGTTTGCATTTTGAGAATTTTGCATAGAGCCTTTGTTTTCTCAATAGCT
>JAANYP010002389.1:65000-134990 GCA_020465985.1 Centrapalus pauciflorus | reverse complement strand
CAATCAGCTTCTCTATCTCCATAGCCTTTTGTAGTTGTTGCTCAAAGAGCACTCTCTTAACCGATGAAGGAATAGGGACAACTGCTTGATCAGTGGGAGTAGGTGCACTGGCACCAGCTTCAGTTTGGACTGATTGGGTTGTTGGTTGGACTTCTTGGGATGGTTGAGCTTCTGGAGAGACGGTTATTCTCTGTCTTTTGTCCATCTCCTTATCATGAATCTCCTGCAGCCTTTCAGTAGACATGGACTGAGCCATTTTCTTTGGAATACCTGCTGCAAAGGCAAAATTGATAAGAAATCTTCTATGCTCAGCCTTGGAGTGCCCTGTTGGCATCTTTCTTTTCCTTTCTCCTTGCTTGACCACAAACCCCTTTAAGTAATCACCTAAAGTCTCATCATCATCCATTGGGGTTTGGGCTTGCTGCTCTAATTCTTTGTCTTGTTCTTCTGCTATTTTTCTGGCAACTTCAGCATCAAAGGCAATTTGGGCTTCTTTTGAGGAAAATTTATGCTTTGGAGACTCAATGAGAATGCCCTTGCCCTTGTCTTTTGTAGCAGATGTTGTAGCTTGGACTGTGCTTGATGAAGCTTGAATTCCTTCTCTGATCACAACTCCAGTGGCTTTTGAAGGAACAGCTTGAGTTTCTAGGCTAACAGCTTGAGAAGCTGTTGGGACTGCTAGCGTAGAAACTGGAACTGTTAGTGCTGCTTGGACTGTTGTTGTTGGAGCTGCTTGGACTGATGTGGGAACCTTCTGATTCTCCCCCTATTTGGAAGCATTGGTTTGGTCAGAAGAAACCACAACCTTTGCCCCTTGGGTTTGAATCATCTGCTCTAACTTCATAATTTTATTTCCACAGAGTGTGAAGCCTCTGTGAAGATAATCCATTCGCTTATTTTGAGCAGCATCTGCCTGCTTGAGAGCAAAAAATTTGAGCCCCCTGTGCAGCAATGATGGACATTTGATGGTCCAACATAGCTGCAACAGGTTTGAGTCTGGGATCCGTTAAGAGCATTTGTTGCAGACTAGCCTCAAGATCAGAGAACACCTGAGGTGCTTGTGATCTATCACTGACATTAAGACCAGAGGTAGAAACTTCTGGGCCCCTCTTTTCTTGGTTCTGGGGACTTCCAGCTTGTGTTTGCACACTTGCTGTTGCCATGGGCGTGGTCTTAGCTATGTTGGCACTGTCCTGTGCCTCTTATGCAGAGACATCAGTAGTGCCAGCCACAGAACCCATATGAACCATCTCTGAAGAGATGTTCACCTCCTGAGAGAGAATGGGAGTGTCCTCAACTGGTTCCCTTTGGATATTCTGTGCAGGAGTATCCTCCTGCACAGGGATATATGGCTCTTGCTGATGGGAGGAGGAGGAAGGAGCTCCTGGTCCCCTTTTTCTTTTGTATGAGTATCTGAGTGGGCGTGTTGGCTGTACAAAAGGATCAGAGGGAGTTTGTGTATCGGGAGGAGGGGGTTGGGGTCCTGGGGGTGTAGCAGTGATGATAGGCTGAGCCTGCTCAGGACCCTCTCCTCTGTGTTGTGGAATAATGTTCATCATTGCAGAAGTCAATGGAACATCAACACTCAAAAAGTTGGCACTATGTTTCAAAAGTCTCTTAATAGAGGATAGTGAGTGCCTGTGGGAAACATGTATCCTTTTATGTGTATGAGAAGATGTGCAGGTGTGTGCAATGATTTCTGCTAAAAATCTAGGATACATCAAAAATTTCCCACTCTTTAGGGAATGATGCCTTAACATCCCCTGGAAAATCATGTTGGAAAAATTGAACCGTTGGCCTGTGGAAAAGCACACTAAGGCAGTGGCAATGTTAGATGAAAATTCAGACCAACCAGTTCTTTTGGGGCTTATGCACTGCTGAATGATATGTACAAGAAATTTCCATTTAGGGGAAAAATGGGCTTTTAAGAAAGTAAAAGAATCAGCAGGACCCCTATAACCGATATTAAAAAGACCTGTATGTAAAGCATCAAGGGTTAGGTCAGTTATACCTGTGGCATCTTGAAGATGCAAGTGATGTCGGATGGATTCCTCAGTGATATGGATATCAGTTCCATCAATCTTGGAAAGGAGGGTAGGCACTCCATGGATGGTTTGAACAGATGCATGGTTCCAAAACTGTTCTATATGGGAGATGTATATAGTAGGGTTTATGGATAGTGCATGATGGATATGGGAGTGCCTGAGGAAATCCATCATTGCATGGAACGGTTGGAGTTCAGCGTGTTTCAGAGGGTATGGGAGGCAGTTGTGTTCTTTTACGAACTCCATGGATGAACAAACGATGGTTTTAGGGTTTGAAAGAAGAATGTGTGATTCGTTCAGAGAGAAAGCAGAAGGCCGTGGAAGAAGAATATGTAACTGGTAGTTACAACTGAACGAAACCGGGACCTTTAAAGGGTTTGAAAGGTTGGGTCCCGCGCACACATTTTGAAGATTACCCAAATACCCTGCACACTTTGACAGATCAAGTGAAAATAACTAGCAGTCCGAGAAAATGAACTAGCAGCATGAGAAAATACTCATGCTGTTAGTGTAAAATTGTGCAACTTTTCAATGGAACAGTGTCTCCCCCTTAAATTTGCATACTGAGTCGATAATAATGAAAACCAATTAATCCATGTTTACCATACCAATATTTGATATTAGGAAGGTGAACCTTCCCACATCAAAAGGTTTTGTAAAT
This sequence comes from Centrapalus pauciflorus, assembly GCA_020465985.1. Taxonomy (NCBI): domain Eukaryota; kingdom Viridiplantae; phylum Streptophyta; class Magnoliopsida; order Asterales; family Asteraceae; genus Centrapalus; species Centrapalus pauciflorus. The sequence goes on along the minus strand of JAANYP010002389.1, from coordinate 132,284 downwards.
AGATCAGCTAGCTGATCATCTGTATGTATTTTGGTAACTTGGATTAATTTCTTTTCATTACAATCTCTGATGAAGTGAAACCTGATTTCTATATGCTTGGTTTTTGGGAATTTCACTGAGTTTTGCACAATGCTAATTGCACTTGAATTGTCAATATAAATAGGAGTGGATAACAAATTCATACCATAGTCTCTTAGCTGATTTTGAATCCACATTACCTGGGAGCAGCAGCTTGCAGCTGCTACGTATTCTGCTTCAGTGGATGATGTGGAGACAGTTGTTTGCTTTTTGCATTGCCAAGAGACCAGTCTTGCTCCTAAGTATTGACATCCACCAGTTGTGGATTTTCTGTCAATGTTGCATCCACCATAGTCACTGTCAGAATAAGCAGTTAGTTCAAAAGAAGAGTCTTTAGGATACCATAGACCTAAATGTGGTTGGCCTTTAAGATATCTAAAGATTCTCTTAACAGCAACCAAGTGAGAATCCTTTAGAGAGCATTAAAACCTAGCACACACACAGACAGCAAACATAATATCAGGTCTTGAAGATGTTAGATACATGAGAGATCCTATAAGGGATCTGTATAGATGAATATCCACATCTATGCCATCTTTGTCTGTATAGAGCTGTTTATGAGGATCCATTGGAGTGCTTGCAACCTTTGTGTCTTGATAGCCAAACTTTTCCAATATGTCTTTGACATACTTTGATTGACTTATGAATAGACCAGTAGGCTTCTGTTTAACCTGCAGCCCTAGAAAGAATGTGAGTTCCCCCATTGAACTCATTTGAAACTTTTTGTGCATTAGGGCCTCAAATTCTTTGCACAAACTATCATTAGTTGAGCCAAAGATGATGTCATCAACATAGATTTGGACAAGTAGAATCTCAGCTTTGATGGATTTAGTGAAGAGTGTTTTGTCCAGAGTGCCTCTCTTGAATCCATTCTGTAGAAGATATGATGACAGTGTGTCATACCATGCTCTGGGGGCTTGGTGAAGACCATAGAGAGCTTTGTCTAGCTTGTACACCCTGTCTGGATACTTGTAGTCTTCAAAACCAGGAGGTTGACACACATATACTTCCTCTTCAATTGTCCCATACAGGAAAGCAGACTTAACATCCATTTGATACACTTTAAATCCTTTGAAACTTGCATATGCTAGAAATAGTCTGATGGCTTCAATTCTTGCTACTGAGCAAAGACATCATCATAATCTATTCCCTCTTCTTGAGTGTACCCTTGTGCTACTAGTCTTGCTTTGTTCTTGATGACTATCCCTCTCTCATCCTTCTTGTTTCTGAACACCCATCTTGTACCTATTGCTCTTTTTCCTTTAGGAAGATCCACCAGAGTCCATACATTCTGAATTTTGAACTGTAAAAGCTCTTCTTGCATGGCTTCAATCCAGGATGAATCTTTTAGTGCTTATGATGCCTTTTTGGGTTCTAGTTGAGACATAAAACAGGCATGTTCAAAAGCAGCTAGACTGAATTCAGAAACTGCTTGTTCAGCAGCAGCAGTCTCATTGTGAACCATTTTCCTTGTTTGAACAGGAGTGCTTGGATCACCCAGTATTTGATTGAGAGGGTGATACTTGTGAACTCTTAGTGTGGGCTCTCTCTCTGTTTGAAAAGAAGTTCCAAGGTTTGTATCATCTCCATCAGAACCAGTGAATGGTTCAGTTTCTGGAACAGCATGAGTTTCTAGGCTAACAGCTTGAGAAGCTGTTGGGACTGCTAGCCTAGAATCTGGGACTGTTTCCTTTTGTGTTGGAGCTGTACTGTCAGGACTTGGGAATGGCACTTCAGTGTCTGGATTTGCATTAAGTGGAGCATTCAGGACCCCTGGAGGATCACATGACAGAAGTGGTAGAGTGGTGAAATCATCCCAACTTGTTGAATCTGCAGCAGTCTGAAACTTTGTACCAACAGCATGAGAAATTGTATTGGCTGCATGAGAATTCGTGTTAGCAGCTTCAACCCTGTATGCATCAGCTTCTGCAGTATACTCAACAAAGCTCAGAGAATTTGTTAGTGAATCTAAATCAAACAACCAATCAGGGCCAGTGCCTTTGATATTAGCAGTATTTTCATTAAACTCAACATTGGCACTTTCTTCAATTGTTTTAGACACACTGTTGTATACTCTATAGGCTTTGCATTGAGTTGAGTATCCTACAAAGAATCCTTCTTCTTCCTTACTTTCAAACTTCCCTAAGTGAGTCTTAGTGTGAAGGATAGTACATGGGCATCCAAAGGGCTTGAAGAAAGTTATTAGGGGACTTCTGTTATGGAGTAACTCATAGGGAGTTTTCCCTTGTGATTGAACTACTTGAACCCTATTTAGAACATAACAGGCTGTATTAACAGCTTCTGCCCAGAAAGTCATTGGCAGATTTGAATCAGCTAGCATTGTCCTAGCAGCCTCAATTAATGTTCTGTTCTTTCTTTCAGCTACACCATTTTGCTGTGGTGTTCTTGGTGCACTATATTGTCTAGCAATGCCTTTGGACTCACAAAAACTATTTAGAATGTGATTTTTAAATTCAGTTCCATTGTCTGATCATATCACCTTAACTTTGGAATTGGATTGGTTTTCTATCTTAAGGACAAAAGACTTAACTAGCTCAGCAGTTTCATCTTTGGACCTAAGAAAGTATACCCAAGTAAATCTGGTGAAATCATCAACAATGACTAAACAGTATGCCCTTTTATTCAAACTCAAAACAGATGTTGGACCAAATAGATCCATATGTAGCAACTGAAGAACAGATGAAATTGAATTTACTTCTTTGGTCTTATGAGAAGTTTTGTGTTGCTTACCTTTAAGACATGCTACACAATGATCATCACAAATGAACTCCTTTTGTGGTAATCCTCTTACCAGATTCTTTTTAACTAAAGCATTCATGGACTTGAAGTTCATGTGACACATCCTTCTATGCCAAAGAGCAGACTCATTTGTTGATGCTCTGGATATTAAACAGCTTAAAGTATTTAACTTAGGTAAAAGATCTGTGTCCAGGCAGTAAACATTGTCCTTTCTTGGTGTTCTAAGTAAAACAAGATTTTCAGGAACTTTGAAATCCTTTGAAAGAACAATGCACTCAGAATCTGTGAACATAACAATGTTTTGTTTGTCACAGATTTGAGAGACACTCAATAAATTGTACTTAAGCTGTTCAACATACAGAACATCATGGAATGTCATGTTGCCTGCATTAACAGTACCTTTACCTGTAACCTTACCTCCCTTTGAGTTGCCTCCAAATGCAACAAAACCTCCATCAAAACCTTTGAAATTTGACAAGCATTCAGAATTGCCTGTCATGTGCCTGGAGCATCCACTGTCCAGATGCCATCTTGATCTATGAGGAGACCTGTGGTTGCCCTGCCCAAATAACAGCTTAGTTAGTAGTGGAGTAAACCCAAACCAAATTGGTTTTGGGTTGGCCTTGTACATTGACATAACTAAAAACTGTTTTTGACTTCTTATATTTAGTGAGATCAACTGATGGAGTCTTTGGAGAGTATTTAGTGATAATATGAGGTATCCAACTATTTTGATCATCTTTTCTTCTAACAGTCTTAGATAATTCACTAGCAGCTCCAGATTGATGCCCAGCAGCTTGAGCTGTGTTTGTAGTGCTAACAGTTTCAGTTTTTGCACTAACAGCATCAGATTTTGACTTAGCAGTCTGATCTTTTGAATTAGCAGTTTGAGCAACAGATTTGTCCTTGACACACCACATTTGTTTAAAACTTGATTTAGGCTTTGCCAAAACTTGTTTTTGATGTGTGGACTGTTTTTTATTAACTTTTGAGAATCTGTGATCAACTGTTTTCTTTGGAGCTGCTGTGGAAGGTTTCGCTTTTGAGTGCTTTGCCTGATTAGGATTTGATTTTGTGTGATGCACAGTCTGTTTTGCAACAGCTGGTTTGTAAAAACAATCCTTGGCTAAGTGATTCTTCCTTCCACAGTGAAAGCATCTTTTGACAGTTTGAATTGGAACACCAGACTTTTCTGTCAATTTCTGGTTCTTGTTTCTCTGGTTTCCTCTTACCTGCTGTTGTTTAGGAAACTTTTGAACACCATGCTTTTGGCATGTGCAGATAGAAACAGTTTTACCTCTTTTAGTTCCTTTTGATGAAGATGCAGTGTTACAGTTAGAATGTACAGAAACTTGTGGAGTAGCATTGCATACACTCATCTTCTCTTTTCCTTTCTTACTGGGAGCTTGGACTTCTGTGGGTGCACTCTTTGTGTCACAGTCTCTATTTTGACTCTTATCTTCTTTTAATTCAGGACTGTTATCAACGATAGGATCTACAATAGTCATAGACTCATCTAGTGGTTCATTGACAAGTCTATCAGCAACCTCACTCATTGGATGAATGTACTTGTTATTGTATGGAGGTGGAGTAGCTTTATATCCTATTCCTTCTTTGGGATTGACCTGAGATTTCACTCTATCTTTGAATTGAACTTCCATTAGGTGTTCTAGCTTTTGATTTGCTAACTTGAAGTTTCCTAGATCTATGTTAACAGATTCTAGCTTCTTATTAGCCTCAAACACCTTTTGTTCAGTCTCTTCTACCTTTTTATTTAGAGATTCTATTTTCTTATTTAGCTCCTTTTTCTCCCACTCATGATAGGTTCTATCATAACCCATTTGAATCTCATTGTCCTTATAATCATTGATCTGTTTTTCCAGATCTTCTATGGCTTGCATGTATTCATATCTCCTTTCTTCCATCTTAGCTAGAGTTTTGCACATGCTCTCATTATGATCTCTGTACTTTTTAACCATATTTTTGCATGATTGAGAGCAGAGTTTAGAATTTACCTCAGATGGTAGTTCAGTGGAGGAGACATTTGATGTTTCTGCCATAAGTGCTTGATTTTGAAATTCTTCCTCTGTCTGATCACTCCAGTCAAACACATTGTCTTCTTGAGAGACAAGTGCTGTTGATGATGACGCTTGGATGGGCTGTGAAGTCCTTGATGGCTGTTGACCTTGAGATCTACATTCTCTGGCAAAGTGACCAAGCTTATGGCATTTATAGCATTCCACTTTTGATTTATCAAAAGATGGTTTGCCTTCTGTCTTGGCTTGAAAGTTGGCCCTACCAGTTCTTTTCAGAAATCTTTTGGCCCTCATGGTCAGCATTGCATGTTGCCACTTTAAATCCATCTCTTCAAGATCATCTGGATGAATTTGTTCCAAGTCTTCAACATTTAGAGCAAATAATCCATCATTGGCAACAAAGGCCTCATAGTGAGTTTCAGCAGAGTTGCCATCACCACCTGAGAAAGAATCACAGTTATTAGATTTTTCAGAAGATAGAAGAGCAGTATTGTGATTATAAGAAAAAGATTTCTTTTTAGCATCAATCTCAGTCTCAAACACTCTTAAACTGTTATACAGATCATCCAATTCTATTTCATCAAGAGTGTCTTTTGTTCTCCATTGTGCAGCATAGACTGTCCATTCTTCTCCAAGAGATCTGAGAAACTTTCTGTTGACTTCATCTTGATCCAGATTGACCTTTGCACTTTCCAGTTCACTTATCAGTTTGTTAAACCTGTCAAAGATTTGAGTGAGGTTTTCATTCTTGCCACCAGAAAAGTTTCATACTGCTGTTTCAAGAGGTCTTTTTGATTTCTCTTGGTACTGGCATTACCAGCAAACCTCTTCTCTAAGGCATTCCAAAGAGAGTGAGCAGTATAAAACTTTTTGAACTGATGTTGATAAGCATTAGGAATGGCTATTTGTAATAGTGTGAGTGCTTTCACTTCATTCATTCTAGCCTTCCTTTCAACTTCAGTTTTTGGAGGAGTTTTGACTGGTTTTCCCTCATCATCAAGTTCTGGATCAACTACAGGAGGGAATTCAACAGCTTCCCATATTGCATAATCAATGAATTGAATATGCTGTTGAATCCTGAGTTTCCACATCTCAAACTCAGTGGGCTTGAGCATAGGCACTTTGAGTCCTTGCCCAGATCCACTTCTGCTATTTTCAAATTCCATTGCAAAACAATTGAAAAATTAAAAGAAAGTTTTTGACTTTGAAAAACAAAGAGTAACCTGGTTTGAAAAACCTGATTTGAACAACCTGGTTTGACAAACCTGGCTCTGATACCACTTGTCAGGATCTAAAATATGAATTACCAAGACTAACTGATTTGAATTTATCAGAGTATAAATCAATAATCTTGCTTTGAATCAAAGTTTAATCAAGAAGTTTGCGGAATAACACTTAATTATTTTAACAAAAACTTTCAGAATCAATAATAAATAAACACACAGGAATTAATCAAGACTGTTTGTATTGCTGAATTCATCAATTACAATCACCTCTAATCTGTTTGATTAGACGAAGAACACAGACTGTTCTTAGGGTTTTACAACCTTAGAGGCTTAAGAAAACTTAATCAACAAAGCAATTACAGACTCAAAATATGCAGAAACTCCTATACAATAGAACAACCTATTCTTTGTATTTATATTGCTTCTTGATATGTTTCCTTAACGAACTATGACTTCTCTGATAGTAGATATGCTGGAATCTTCATGTAGATATCGTTTCCTGAAAATCAGCACTTTCTGTTTCTGAAACTGTTGAGCAGCTTGAATCTCTTGACAGCATGAACTGAGCAGCTTGAGTTGATTTGCTCTGGCAGCTTGAACTTTTACACTGGCAGCTCGAGTTTCTTCAACTAGCAGCATAAACTTTGTATTTACATGTAAAATCTACTAACAGTCTGAGAAGTCTAAACTAACAGCTTGAATGTACTTAAACTATTTCCCAACATATATTGATATAAAGTAAATATACGATATCTGTATATGAAAATCCAAGTGGTAGTGATGGGATATAAAATAAAATAAAAATGCAAACAATGGGAATTGATCCCACACCATTAGGATTCCAAGATAAAATGATTACCAGCTGAATAATGTATGTCTTTTATCAGGCAAAAAACATATAAGTTAATACTGGACAGCTGAGCTATATTAATATATAAATTTTTGTTGGGCCTCTTATAGTGAATTGGTCCCTGGGCGGTGGTCCAGGTGCACCAGACCCAAGGCCCGGCCCAGACCATGAGAACATCCTGTAATTCTCTGTTGGAAATTCGTATGGTTTTTCATAAAAACATAAACATTAATCACATTAAATGCACAACGGAAGCTTTTTTTAAAATCACGAATTCCGTACACGGATCATCAAGTATACATAAGATAAGTAAATGAGAAAGCATATAAAAATCCGTACCTTCGTATTCTACGATAAGAATACACAAATGAGATGCTCTCGGTATCCACCGGTGATGACACGATCGAACGGCGCTAGGTATGCAATCAAACACACGAAGAACGAGAAAACCAAAAACCCACAAACGATTTGTGGTTTCTTGCGGCCGAGATGGCCACACCCAAAAACAAATTATGTGTGTGGCCGTGTGATCTTTTCCACAAATCACAAAACCCTATATTTGGTTTATATATATGTATCTCACAAACATATATGCGGCCGTGTGTGTGTGTGTGTGTGTGTGTGTGTGTGTGTGTATATATATATATATAATTAATTAATTAAGATCGAGTTTTAGTTTTAATCAAACTCTAATATAATAATATAATATATATCTTAATAATTATCTTTATAATTTAAACACTATATAATTATCTCTATAAATATATACCCTTTAAATAATATTAATCTTGTATACATTATCTAATAATATATAAATGACTAGATAATTATTTATAATTATCTCTTATTTATTTGTTTATAATTTATAATTATCCATCCAATTATCCAATAATAGATGATAATACTAATTCAAACAAATACATCTTTTATTTAATATCTAATAATAAATAAAAGACTAGATAATTATTATTTAATTATCATCCAATGACAATTAAATTACTACAATATCTAATATTGCACTTTTAGTCCTCGTACTTTGAGATATAATTAATCGTCCATTAATTTAATCTCAATGATCATTTCGTGTCATAAACAATATCCAATATTGGTTATTCAATCGTTTGATTGCATCTGCTCAGTTGTGCTCATCGGTGTGACCCTCAAGTGTTTTATGAAATTAGCCATGATGCAATAGTAATGTCATCTTTACACATCATAGACTAACATACTCCCACTTGTGTAAGACGACATACTGTCCTGCAGCATGCGCCTAAAGGAGGTCATGGCTAGACACTTTAAGCAACCAAGGTCATGAAAACTCTGACTCCCATTTGGGCATTCTTGTTGAAACAGCCTTCCAAAAAGAAACTTAGGTTATATCCCATGCATCGCGATATTTCAATGTGAAAGCAAGGCATGGATTAGATCAACCGTAGCAAACACGATTATGTTTCTCGACTCCCTGATCTCATACTGAACTGTAACAGACAGATTAGAACACACTGTCCGAGCATGGCCATGCATTCCTGTCAGTATCGATCGCCGAGGGGCCCAGAAATATCTCTTCTTAGTTAAAAGAAGGTGCAAATCCCATATTGACTATCTAGGCCTCCAGCACGACTCCCACTGCAACCAGCCTCGAATCGTTATGATCACCCATTTACGGATGACGTTAGGTTAGGCCAAATGTACAGCAGCACCCGCACTAAAGTACGTAGACATCTCGAGTACTGAGGATTACCTTTTTGAGACGACTCATGACTATGATCCACAAAGTGGTCTCAATCGGTGGGTCAATCCAATATTTGTTCGCAACAAATACCTGTGAATTTGGTCCAACCTTTGCTATATTCATCACCCATGAATATCAACCAAAAACCACAGTAGCCTTTTAATTCTTGTTGTGGTTCCCACGACAACAAGCAGCTATGGAATAGTTTTAAAATAACTTCAAATTTATTCTTGGATTCTAAAACATGCAAAATAGAACGACATTAAAGATATCATGTTGATCTCCTTTATCTCAATAAACACAACATGACTTCCATCAATTTAATGTAACTGTTCCTTTATCAAATGTAACGGTAAAACGATCTATCGAAAAATTAATTTTAGACATGATCTTAGTGGGAGTGTTCTCTAGTTAACTGACTTAACTTCCATTACCGTTTTATCTTTGAAAAATTACACTAGTTCTTTATTACAACTTCTTGTAATATTATTCAGACCCATTCTGAATCTCCTTACAAATTTATATCCATTATCTTTAGAGGAACGTGTTAGGCACAAAAAGGCCTCAGTCAAACCTGTTCTACATCTGAGGGGGAGATTTATAATCAAACCTGTGGATGCAATTGAAGGTTGATCTTAAGGCCTGTTATATGCCTTATTAAAGCCCAAAGATGATTTGCAATATTAGTCTAAAGCTGTTCTATGTGTTGCATGTGTTGCAACTAAGACAGTTTGTCCAAGTTGTTCTGTCTGCTGAATAGGCTGGACATAAACTGTCTACGCTGCTCTACACTGGTAAGCAGCCTGGGCAATTTTAGAGTGTTCTGTTCTTTGTGAACAGAACCTGTTCTTTGTGAACAGGCTAAACACTTTATGGAATATGTTTCCAAGTCATCATGTATTGTTTTTGACTACAAGATCAGTTTACAAAGTCGAAGACAAAGTGGAAAACAGAACTGCTCAGCCTGCCCAAGCTGTTCTGTAACATGAAGACAAAAGGTTATTTGAAAAAGGATGACAGACCTTTTTCTTATATCAAAATAGGCCTTTACAAGGAAGAAAGACGCAAAGTTGACATTCCTAAATTAGTTAAAGGCAATGCAACAGTAGACAAAGTAAAAAGACAAAAGTTCTGCACATGTGAAGACAAGTCTGCTTTTCAGAAAAGTGCAGAAAAGGTTATGTTGTCTTTTCAACAAGACTTTTCCTTTTCATTCCGTCCAATGAAGATGTTTCTCCTAGATCCTCTGAGTGAGTATAAAAGGAAGCTTCTAAAGACAGAAAGAAAGAAGAAAGCTAAGTGCTGAAACCAAGGGTGAACGTGCAAGTGTGTTTTTCATGCATGCAAGCCTGATTGTGTAATACAGTTTCTTTGTGTCTAAGCTGTTCTACATAAGATGTTCCTCTGAGTCTTGTAAACACAGTGAGTGCTTCTTAGTGAGTGTATTCATTGTAGACGAGTTTGAGTCTGTCTTAGACTAGTGAACATACTGTTGTATCTGTCATCTCAGCTTGAACTATTCCGCAGTCAAGCTTGTTTGTAATTAACAAATTGTTGATAATACATACAAACATTGAGAAAATAGTGTATAGTTTTTAAATTAACTGTATTCACCCCCCCTCTACAGCTTAAAGCTATATACTTTGGGAACCTCTCGGGACCTACAACTGGTACCAGAGCATTTTAGAGTGCGTGTCATTCTAGATCTCTCATTCTCCCAAGTTTCCATGGACAACAGTGCTGCAGGTTCCTCTTACTATGACAATGGCTCTATAGGCAAACCTCCAAAATTTAATCATCAAAACTTCTCTGGTTGGAAGTGCAGAATGATGCTCTATTTAGAGAATCTGGATGTACAACTACCAGAGATAGTGATGGAGGGTCCCTATGTGCCAACCTCTGTTACTACAATAACTCCAGCGGTTGAAGGAGCTGCTCCTGAAATCAGGAACTTTGAGAAAGCTAAAGCTCAATGGTCTGATGAAGACAAGAGACTGGTGGCTCTGGATGCAAAGGCCAGGAACAACCTGGTCATTTTTCTTCCTGATGATGTGTTCAAACAGGTTGAGAAAATGAAGACAGCAAAAGAGATGTGGGATACTTTGTGTACCGTCTATGACGGACCCACAATCACACTGGACAACAGGATCAACAATCTTGTTAGACAGTATGAACTCTTCTTTGCTAAACCAAAGGAGACTCTCACTGAAACCTACACCAAGTTTACTGCTCTAGTGAATGATCTCAAGGCTGTTGGGATCACTAAGGATAGTCTTACCCTGGTGAATAAATTTCTGGACATTCTACCTGAAGAGTGGAATTACTTCTCACAGCTTTGGCTGCCTCTTCTGTCCTCTTTTTCTAGGACAGATGTCAAAGACAGGGAGCTTGATTGGCTTTTGGCTTCCACAGGTTTGGGAAACTATTCCCAATTATCTCAGTTGAGCATGGCTTTGCCTTTGCCCTACTGGATTAGTGATTTTATGATGCCTATTAGCATATCCACGTGTCTGGTTTTGAAAGCTTATTCTTATTTAACCAGTTTACACTATGATTGAACTTATTTGAAATCACAGCAGTTTTGTTTTCAACATGAGACTCTACCCTTGTTGAAAACAGGCGCTTACCTTTGAAAACTTTTTTCAAAGTGTTTAGCCATCAAAAGGATTAACATGCTTTTTACCAACAGCTTTGGACTCAGAACCTGTTTTGTCAAAAGGTTTAGTATCCACAACTTAGTTTGTGACTGTTCTTTCTTTTGCTTGTGTGAACCAGCAGAGCACTTAGCATGCTGACTTGATGGAGAACAAATTCCAACTCAGCTTTTGAGCTAAGTTCACACAGCTGTCAGTGTTTTGCGGCCTGACAAACCTATTTGTTGAGATTAGTTTACCATTCACATTTGAATGAATGTTGTTTGGAAGTTCACCCAAGAGTGTGATAAATCTTCTTTCAGATTATTGTGTCAACATGGAAGCTGTGTGTCAAGATCCCCTTCAAGATAGCTTGGATTTGCAGGGATCTGTTGACTTATACATGGCTGACTTTTGTGCAGATTGGCACCAGAGTCAACTACTTTGAAGCTAGCATGCTTTATATCTGTTTCTTCTTTTTCTTCCAGTAAAATAGAGTTGATGTGTTTAATACCTCAAGCTGCAGTTTCCACTTATGGACAACTGTCCAGTTTACTGGATTTAGTTTTAAGATAAGTTTTAAGCTTAGAGATTTCAGATCGTAAAAGAATCAGCTTCTCAACAGCAGCTTTTAGATCAACAAAAGCATATTCACATTTTAACTTTTTTCAGATGTGTAAGCCATAAATTTTGTACCTTATACATCATAGTAGATTCCAGTTCTCTAAGCGCTGAAGGCTTCAGCTTCAGCCATATCTTGTTTGACGCTGCTTGTTGATGGGACATCAGTGTTGGCCACAGACATGGATTGTTCTTCATCCGATGATGAACAAGTCCTCCCAGTCACATGTCCTCTGCCATGAGTCCCTTATGGCGATTGGAAGACACTGGTTTTCCAATTTCCCTTAGCTTAGCATGGGCCATAAGGGTACTTAACCCATAACCATCATCCTTGTTGTCTTGTTGGTTGGATGACTGACCAACAGCTTTTGACACACCATAGCAGCTATATGGCCAGTTTTGCCACATTGAAGTCACTCAGCCTTGGTTTATCAAATGCCTCTTTTTGCCGCACCTGACCTTCTCGCGCAGCATGTTTCTTCCAAACTTTCTTGTGAACCTTTTGACAGCATAGCTATCATTTGCTCATCATCTTGTTCAGCAAGATCTGCAGTATCTTCTCTTCATCTGACACCTCCGCCTGTCATCATCCTGTGATCGGTTGAGTGAACACCTCACTCACCTGATTACAGGCTGTTCACATTAGCCACAAAGGCTGCACCTCTCTTGGACATTCCAAGGCATTTCTCTTGTTGCCTTGATGTTCATCATTCAGTAAGGATCCATACAGATTGACCAGATCCATACTTCTGATAGTACCCTGATGTTCTTTAGATATTGTNAAATTACAATTTATGGGCGGAACTGGGCTCAACTCGCCGAGTTCATAAGGAACTCGCCGAGTTCCCATCCGAATCCGGATCAGGGACCAGCCGGGTTTCAAGTCATCCGAACTCGGGTCAAGGACCATCCGGATTTCGGATTCCTCCCAACCGAAATAAGGTCCGAACTCGGTTCTAGCCACATCCGAATTTCGGACCAACCCATCCGAAATTCGGATCCCACTATATCCGAATCTTTTAACTTAGAACTTTTTCTTTCAAAATTTCAGACCAACTCGCCGAGTTCATCAAGGGAACTCGCCGAGTTCGAGTGCAGGTCTGCCATTCTGCCTTACGGATTTAATGCTCAAAACTACCAAAACTTCTCACATTTATTATAAACGGTTTGGAATCATTCCCAAACATATATATACCTTTCTAAACTCATTTTAATATCAAGAACACTTTTTCATTCCTTTTTAAATCCATGAGAGTTCATAAACTCCATTTTCGGGTTTTTGAGCTAAAACCCATCAAACTTCATAAAACTTGAATATTATGCTCATAAATGACGATTCTAACTATATTTCATTATCATTCTTCAAGATCTAGAGATTTCTCCATATTATCCATAAAACCCATTTGAGTTTTTCATCTTCTTCAAATGAAGATGGAGAGGAGAAGAACAAGCAAGAGATTTATATAAATAAATGAGGTTACCTCTTGGATCTTTCAAAATAACCAAAAAGCTTCCACAAATCTGATTTCTTCCTCTTCTTCTTCTCTTTTTCTCTCTATTTTGGAGTTTTGGTAAAAAGGTGAACACACACTTATGTGTGTGTGTTCCCTGCGTATGTATAAAGCAGGAAAAAGGAGGTTTCTCCTTCTTTTTCCTTTCCAACCCACATCTTTCATACATTTATCATTACTACCTTGGAATTATTTGCATTTCTTTTAAAGTCCTTTCTACGTATTTAAGACTTATATCGTAAAAATTCGTACACCAACATTCATTCATTTGTTTTGGACTTAATTAATATTCCGTATCGTATTTTAATAAAATAACATTAATTACTCATTATATTAAATAATTGGGTTGTTACAATTCCTCCCCTCTTAAAAGGATTCCGCCCACGGAATCAAGTTCTTTCAAATAGAGCAGGGTATTTGGACATCATTTCGGCCTTCGTCTCCCAAGTCATCAGAGACCCACGGTGGTGCTTCCAACAAACGAGCACCATCTCGATCTCTTTATTCCTTAGGTTAATTATTTTGTTGCCGATAATCTTTTCTGGTTCTTCGACATAACGTAGTCGCTCATCGATTTGTACATCGTCCATAGGAACGGTCACTGCAGGATTTATCGGACTTCGCTTCAAATAGCTAACGTGAAAGGTGTTATGAATTCCTGCCAACTCAGCGGGCAAATCTAACTTATAAGCGTGAGCACCGGCACGCTCGGTAATAGGAAACGGTCCAACATATCGAGGACTTAACTTTCCTCGCTTTCCGAATCTCATAATTCCCTTCCACGGAGATACCTTCAGCATCACTGAATCTCCCACTGCAAACTCAATATCTTTATGACGTTTGTCCGAATATGCTTTCTGTCGATCTTGGGCAGCTTTGATCCGCTCACGAATAATCTGGATCTTATCATGCGTCTCTTGAAGCAATTCGGAGCCCGCTAACGGTTTCTCGCCTGCTTCTCGCCAACACGTCGGGGTTCGACACTTTCGGCCATACAACGACTCATACGGAGCCATCTTTATCGAAGAATGATAACTATTGTTGTAGGCAAATTCCACTAGCGGTAGGTGCGTGTCCCAATTTCCACCAAGCTCGATCACGCACGCACGCAACATATCTTCCATTGTTTGATTAGTGCGCTCGGTCTGGCCGTCGGTCTGGGGACGAAACGCCGTACTCAAATTGACACGCGTCCCCAACTGATCTTGCATACTTTGCCAAAATCTTGAAGTAAATCTCGAATCACGGTCCGAAACAATGGACTTTGGAATTCCATGGCGTACAATAATCTCATCAATATACATTCGCGCCAATCTTTCCAAAGGAAAATTTTCTCGTATCGGCAAGAAGTGTGCAGATTTCGTCAGTCGATCCACAATAACCCATATAGCATCATGTTGTCTTTAGGTCTTCGGAAGCTTTACCACAAAATCCATCGTGATGTGGTCCCACTTCCATTCGGGTATCTCAAGGGGTTGTAAATGGTTGATGAGTTCTCCAGGTACACAAGGGTTATCTTCTTGAAGAGCAAAGGAGAGGCTGCTAGAGAAATTATTGGATTTGTGAAAAAGATGGAAATGCTGAACTCTGCCCAAGTAAAGCAGCTTAGAAGTGATCATGGTACTGAATTCAGAAACAGTACCCTTGAAGACTTCTGTGAAAAGAAAGGAATTACTCAAAACTTTTCAGCTGTAAGAACTCCACAACAAAATGGAGTTGCTGAAAGGAGAAACATAACTCTCATTGAAGCTGCTAGAACCATGTTGTGTGCATCTGGTTTACCTTCATCATTCTGGGCAGAAGCTGTTAACACTGCCTGCTTCACCCAAAACAGATCCTTAGTGGTGAAAAGGTTCAACAAGACTCCTTATGAGGTGCTCAAAGGGAGGAAACCAAATGTCAGTTACTTTCATGTATTTGGTTGTCCCTGCTTCATATTGAATCAGAGGGATCAACTGGCAAAGTTTGAACCAAAAGCTGATGAAGGTGTGTTTGTTGGCTACTCTGCTATCTCTAAAGCCTACAGAGTGTACAACAACAAAAGAAAGGTGATAGATGAATCTATCAATGTCACCATTGAAGAGTCCAAGAATGCTACCACCAAAGTTGTTCCTGAATCAGTTTCAGAAGAATTAAACTTTGATGTTGGGAAATAGTCTAAGTAGTTCAAGCTGTTAGTTGGACTTCTCAAACTGTTAGTAGAATTTCTATGTAAGTACAAAGTTCATGCTGTTAGTTGAAGAATCTCGAGCTGCTAGTGTAAAAGTTCAAGCTGCCAGAGTAAATCAACTCAAGCTGCTCAACAGTTTTACAAACAGAAAGTGCTGATTTTCAGGAAAAGATATCTACATGAAGATTCCAGCATATCTACTATCAGAGAAGTCATAGTTCTTCAAGGAAACAAATCAAGAAGCAATATAAATACATAGAATAGGTCTTTCTATTGTATAGGAGTTTTTCTGCATATTCAAGATTGTAATTGCTTTTTGTTTGAGTTTTCATAAGCCTCTAAGGTTGTAAAACCCTAAGAACAGTTTTTGTTCTTCGTCTAATCAAAAAGATTAGAGGTGATTGTAATCATTGAAGTCAGAAATACAAGCAATTTTGATTTACTTATTTATGTCTATCTGTTATGAGTTCTGAAAGCTTTTGTTAAAATAATTAAGTGTTATTCCGCAAACTTCTTAATTAAACTTTGATTCAAAGCAAGATTATTGATTTATACTCTGATAAATTCAAATCAGTTAGTCTTGGTTAATTAATTTCAGATCCTGACAATTGGTATCAGAGCCAGGTTGTTCTTTGTTTTTCAAAGTCGAAAGTTTTCTTTTAAATTTTTAATCTTTTGCAATGGAATTTGATAATAGCAGCAGTGGATCTGGGCAAGGACTCAAAGTGCCTATGCTCAAGCCCACTGAGTTTGAGATGTGGAAACTCAGGATTCAACAGCATATTTAATTCATTGATTATGCCATATGGGAAGCTGTTGAATTTCCTCCTGTAGTTGATCCAGAAATTGATGATGAGGGAAAACCAGTCAAAACTCCTCTAAAAACTGAACTTGAAAGAAAGGCTAGAATGAATGAAAAGAAAGCTCTTACACTTTTACAAATAGCCATTCCTAATGCTTATCAACATCAGTTTAAAAAGTTTTATACTGCTCATTCTCTTTGGAATGCTTTAGAGAAAAGATTTGCTGGTAATGCCAGTACCAAGAGAAATCAAAAGGATCTTTTGAAACAGCAGTATGAGAACTTTTCTGGTGGCAAGAATGAAAACCTTACTCAAATCTTTGACAGGTTCAACAAACTGATAAGTGAACTGGAAAGTGCAAAAGTCAGCCTGGATCAAGATGAGGTCAACAGAAAGTTTCTCATATCTCTTGGAGAAGAATGGACAGTTTATGCTGCACAATGAAGAACAAAAGACACTCTTGATGAAATAGAATTGGATGATCTGTACAACAGTCTGAGAGTGTTTGAGACTGAGATTGATACTAAAAAGAAATCTCTTTCTTATAATCACAATACTGCTCTTCTGTCATCTGAAAAATCTAATGGCAGTGATTCCTTTTCAGGTGGTGATGGCAACTCTACTGAAGCTCACTATGAGGCTTTGTTGCAAATGATGGACTGTTTGCTCTAAATGCTGAAGATCTAGAACAGATTCATCCAGATGATCTTGAAGAGATGGATTTGAAGTGGCAACATGCAATGCTGACCATGAGGGCCAAAAGGTTTCTTAAAAGAACTGGCAGGACCAACTTTCAAGCCAGAACAGAAGGCAAACCAGCTTTTGATAAGTCAAAAGTTGAGTGTTATAAATGTCATAAGCTTAGCCACTTTGCCAGAGAATGCAGATCTCAAAGTCAACAATCATCAAGGTCTCAGCAGACTAATCAGCCTTCATCATCACAAGCACTTGTCTCTCAAGAAGACAATGTGTTTGACTGGAGTGATCAGACAGAGGAAGAATTTCAAAATCAAGCTCTGATGGCAGAAACATCAAATGTCTCCTCCACTGAACTACCATCTGAGGTAAATTCTAAACTCTGCTCTCAATCATGCAAAAATATGGTTAAAAAGTACAGAGAGCATAATGAGAGCATGTGCAAAACTCTAGCTAAGATGGAAGAAAGGCGATATGAATACATGCAAGCCATAGAAGATTTTGAAAAACAGATCAATGACTATAAGGAGAATGAGATTCAAATGGGACATGATAGAACATATCATGAGTGGGAGAAAAAGGAGCTAAATAAGAAAATAGAATCCCTAAATAAAAAGGTAGAAGAGACTGAACAAAAGGTGTTTGAGGCTAATAAGAAACTAGAATCTGTCAATATAGATCTAGGTAATTTCAAATTGGCTAATCAAAAGCTGGAGCACCTAATGGAAGTCCAATTTAAAGATAGGGTAAAATCTCAGGTTCATCCCAAAGAAGGCATAGGATACAGAGCTACTCCACCTCCATATAACAACAAATACATCCATCCAATGAGTGAAGTTGCTGACAGACTTGTCAATGAACAATTAGATGAGTCTATGACTACTATAGATCCTATCCTTGATAACAGTCCTGAATCTAAAGAAGATCAGATTCAAAATAGAGACTGTGAGTGTACAGCAGTTGAGCAAGAACACAAAACAATGAGTGCACCTATAGAAATTCAAGCCCCTAGTAAGAAAGGAAAAGAGAAGATAAGTGTTTGCAATGCTGCTCCACAAGTTCCTGTACATTCTAACTTTAACACTGCATCTTCTTCAAAGAATAATAAAAGTGGTACAAATGTTCCAGTCTGCACATGCCAAAAGCATGGTGTTCAAAAATTTCCCAAACAACAGCAGGTAAGGGGAAATCAGAGGAACAAGAACCAGAAATTGTCAAATAAAACTGGTTCTCCAATTCAAACAGTCAAAAGGTGTTTTCACTGTGGAAGGAAGAATCACTTGGCCAAGGATTGTTTTTATAAACCAGCTGTTGCAAAACAGACTGTGATTCATAAAAAGTCAAGTCCTACTCATGTAAAAAATTCAAAGGTCAAATCTTCTGCTACATCAGTTCCAAAGAAAACGGTTGATCACAGGTTTTCAAAAGTTAATAAAAAACAGTCCACACACCAAAAACAAGTTTTGGCAAAACCTAAATTAAAATTCAAACAAATATGGTGTGTCAAAGACAAATCTTCAGATCAAGCTGCTGATGCAAAAGATCAGACTGCTAAGTCAAAATCTGAAGCTGTTAGTACAAATTCTGAAGCTGTTAGCACTACACACACAGGTCAAACTGCTAAGCATCAATCTGGAACTGTCAATGAATCATCTGAGACTGTTAGAAGAAAAGATGATCAAAATATTTGGATACCCCACATAATCACTAAATACTCTCCAAAGACTCCATCAGTGGATCTTACCAAATATAAGAAGTCAAAAACAGTATTTAGTTATGTCAATGCACAATGCCAACCCAAAACCAATTTGGTTTGGGTTTACTCCACTACTAACTAAGCTTTTATTTGTGCAGGACAACCACAGGTCACCTCATAAAACAAGATGGCATTTGGACAGTGGATGCTCTAGGCACATGACAGACAATTCTGAGTGCTTGTCAATTTCAAAGGCTTTGATGGAGGATTTGTTGCATTTGGAGGCAACTCCAAAGGAGGTAAGGTTACAGGTAAAGGTACTGTTAATGCAGGCAACATGATTTTCAATGATGTTTTGTATGTTGAACAGCTTAAGTATAATTTATTGAGTGTCTCTCAAATTTGTGACAAACAAAATATTGTTCTGTTTACAGATTCTATGTGCATTGTTCTTTCAAAGGACTTTAAAATTCCTGAAGATCTTGTTTTACTAAGAACACCAAGAAAGGACAATGTATACTGTTTAGACACAGAACTTTTATTCAAATCAAGTACTTTAAGGTGTTTGATATCCAAAGCATCATCCAATGAGTCTGCTCTTTGGCATAGAAGGATGTGTCACATGAACTTCAAGTCCATGAATGTTTTAGTCAAAAAGAATCTGGTAAGAGGTTTACCACAAAAGGAGTTCATATGTGATGATCATTGTGTAGCATGTCTTAAAGGCAAGCAACACAAAACTTCTCATAAGGCCAAAGAAGTAAATTTAATCTCATCTGCTCTTCAGCTGATTCATATGGATCTATTTGGTCCAACATCTGTTTTGAGTTTGAATAAAAGGGCTTACTGTTTAGTTATTGTTGATGATTTCACCAGATTTACTTGGGTTTACTTTCTTAGGTCGAAAGATGAAACTGCTGAGCTAGTTAAATCATTTATCCTTAAGATAGAAAACCAATCCAACTCAAAAGTTAAGGTGATAAGGTCAGACAATGGGACTGAATTTAAAAATCATATGCTAAACAGTTTTTGTGAGTCCAAAGGTATTGCTAAACAATATAGTGCACCAAGAACACCACAGCAAAATGGTGTAGCTGAAAGAAAGAACAGAACATTAATTGAGGCTGCTAGAACTATGTTGGCTGATTCAAAACTGCCAATGACTTTCTGGGCAGAAGCTGTGAATACAGCCTGTTATGTTCTGAATAGGGTTCAGGTTGTTCAATCTAAAGGGAAAACTCCTTATGAGTTATTCCATAATAGAATTCCCTTAATAGCCTTTTTCAAGTCCTTTGGCTGTCCATGTACCATTCTTCACACTAAGACTCACTTAGGGAAGTTTGAAAGCAAAGCTGAAGAAGGATTCTTTGTAGGATACTCAAATCAAAGCAAAGCCTATAGAGTATATAACAGTGTGTCTAAAACCATTGAAGAAAGTGCAAATGTTGAATTTAATGAAAATACTGCAAATGTCAAAGGCACTGGTCCTGATTGGTTGTTTGATTTAGATTCACTAACAAATTCTCTGAGCTTTGTTGAGTATAATGCAGAAGCTGATGCAAACAGGATTGAAGCTGTCAACACAAATTCTCATGCTGTCAATACAAATTCTCAAGCTGTTGGCACAAACTCTCAAGTTGTTACAGATTCAAATACTTGGGATCAATATACACCTATACCAGTTCTGTCTTGTGATCCTCCAGGGGTTCTGAATGCTCAACATGACACAATTCCAGACACTGAAGTGCTACTCCCAAGTCCTGAGAGAACAGCTCCAACACAAAGGGAAACAGTCCCAGATTCAAGTCAAGCTGTTCCAGAAGCTGAACCATCCACTGGTCCTGATGGAGATGATACAAATCTTGGATCCTCTTTTCAGACAGAAAGAGAGCCTACACTCAGAGTTCACAAGTATCATCCTCTCAGTCAAATAATGGGTGATCCACGTACACCTGTGCAAACAAGGAAAATGGTTCACAATGAGACTGCTGCTGCTGAACAAGCAGTTCCTGAATTCAGTCTAGCTGCTTTTGAACATGCCTGTTTCATGTCTCAGCTAGAACCTAAAAAGGCATCAGAAGCATTAAAAGATTCATCCTGGATTGAGGCAATGCAGGAAGAGCTGCTACAATTCAAGATTCAAAATGTCTGGACACAGGTTGATCTTCCTAAAGGAAAGAGAGCAATTGGTACAAGATGGGTGTTCAGAAACAAGAAAGATGAGAGAGGGATAGTCATCAAGAATAAAGCAAGACTAGTAGCACAAGGGTACACTCAAGAAGAAGGCATAGATTATGATGATGTATTTGCTCCAGTGGCAAGAATTGAGGCCATCAGACTGTTTCTGGCCTATGCAAGCTTCAAAGGTTTTAAAGTGTATCAAATGGATGTGAAATCTGCTTTTCTATATGGAACAATTGAAGAGGAGGTCTATGTATGTCAGCCTCCTGGTTTTGAGGACTACAAGTATCCAGACAGAGTCTACAAGTTAAACAAGGCTCTCTATGGTCTCCATCAAGCCCCAAGAGCATGGTATGACACTCTGTCATCATACCTTCTACAGAATGGGTTCAAGAGAGGCACTCTGGACAAAACACTTTTCACAAAGTCCATCAAAGCTGAGATTCTGCTTGTACAAATCTATGTTGATGACATCATCTTTGGCTCCACAAATGATTGTTTGTGCAAAGAGTTTGAGGCATTAATGCACAAAAAGTTTCAAATGAGTTCAATGGGAGAACTCACTTTCTTTCTAGGATTGCAGGTCAAGCAGAAGCCCACTGGTCTCTTCATAAGTCAATCAAAGTATGTTAAAGACATACTGGAAAAGTTTGGGTACCAAGATACCAAAGCTGCAAGTACTCATATGGATCCTCACAAGCAGCTTCATACAGACAAAGATGGAATAGATGTGGATATTCATTTATACAGATCTCTTATAGGATCACTTATGTATCTAACATCTTCTAGACCTGATATTATGTTTGCTGTCTGTGTCTGTGCAAGGTTTCAATGTTCACCAAAGGATTCCCATCTGGTTGCTGTTAAAAGAATCTTTAGATATCTAAAAGGCCAACCTCATTTAGGCCTCTGGTATCCTAAAGACTCTCCTCTTACATTAACAGCCTACTCTGACAGTGACTATGGAGGATGCAACATTGACAGAAAATCCACAACTGGTGGCTGTCAATACTTAGGAGCAAGACTGGTCTCTTGGCAATGCAAAAAGCAAACAACTGTTTCCACCTCATCCACTAAAGCAGAATATGTAGCAGCTGCAGGCTGTTGCTCCCAGGTAATGTGGATTCAAAATCAATTGAGAGACTATGGTATGAACTTCTTATCCACTCCTATTTACATTGACAATTCAAGTGCAATCAGCATTGTGCAAAATCCAGTGAAATTCCCAAAAACCAAGCATATAGAAATCAGATTTCACTTTATAAGGGATTGTAATGAGAAGAAATTAATCCAAGTTACCAAAATTCATACTGACGATCAGTTAGCTGAACTATTTACAAAACATTTTGATGTGGGAAGGTTCACTTTCCTGGTATCAAATATTGGTATGGTAAACATGGATTAATTTGTTTTCATTATTATCTACTTCATATGCTTATTTAAGGGGGAGTCACTGTTTCATTAAAAGATGCTTGATTTCCAACTAACAGCTTGAGTATTTTCTCAAGCTGCTAGTTCATTTTCTCGGACTGTTAGTTATTTCACTTGATCTGTCAAAGTGTGCTGGGTAATTAGGTAATTTCTTAAATGTGTGCGCGGGACCCAACCTTTTCAAAACCTTTAAAGGTCCCAGTTTCGTTCAGTTGTAACTACCAGTTACATAATCTCTTACCACGGCCTTCTTTTCTCTCTAAACGATTCACACACTCTTCTTTGAAACCCTAAAATCTCCGTTTAATCTTCCATGGAGTTTGTCAAGGAACACAACTGCCTTCCCTACTCTCTAAAGCACTCTGAACTTCAACCGTTCCATGACATGATGGACTTTCTTAGACACTCCCATATCCATCATGCCCTCAATATCAATCCCACCATATACATCTCTCATATTGAGCAATTCTGGAACCGTGCTTCTGTACAAACCATCAATGGTGTTCCTTCTCTAATATCCAAAATTGATGGCACTCCCATCACAGTAACTGAGGAAACCATTCGACATCATCTGCATCTTCAAGATGCCTCAGGTATAACAGACCTATCCCTTAATGCGTTACATACTGGTCTTTCTGATATTGGATATAGGGGTCCTGCTGATTCTTTTACTTTCTTTAAAGCACACTTTTCACCTAAATGGAAATATCTTGTGCATATTATTCAGCAGTGTATTAGCCCTAAAAGAACTGGTTGGTCAGAATTTTCCTCAAATATTGCCACTGCCTTAGTGTGCTTTTCAACAGGCCAACAGTTTAATTTTTCAAATATGATTTTTCAGGGGATGTTAAGGCATCATTCCCTAAAGAATGGGAAATTTTTTATGTATCCTAGATTTTTGGCAGAGATAATTGCAAACACTTGCACTACTTCTCATATACATAGGAGGATACATGTTTCCCATAGGCACTCACTATCTTCCATTAAAAGGCTTTTAAAACAAAGTGCCAATTTTTTGAGTATAGATGTTCCATTGCCTTCTGCAATGATGAACATCATTCCAAGAAACAGAGGAGAGGGTCCTGAGCAGGCTCAGCCTAACACTACTGCTTCACCCCCAGGACCCCAACCTACTCCTCATGATACACAAATGCCTTCTGTTCCTATTGTTCAGCCAATATCCCCACTCAAATATCTATATAAAAGGAAAAGAGGACCAGGAGCTCCTTCCTCCTCAGTCCTCATACAAGAGCCAAATAACCCTGTGCAGGAGGATACTTCTGCACAGAATATCCAAAGGGCTCCCATTGAGGAAACTCCCATCCTCAATCAGGAGGTGAACATCTCACAAGAGATTGTTCATATGGGTTCTGTGGCTGACACTACTGCTGCTTCTACACAAGAGGCACAGGACAGTGCCAACATTACTAAGACCACACCCATGGCAACAAAAGGTGTGCAAGCACCATCTGGAAGTCCCCAGTACCAAGAATAGAGGGGCCCAGAGGTTTTCACTTCTGAAATTCATGCCAGTGATAGATGACAAGCACCAACTTCGTTTGCTGATCTTGAGGCTAGTCTGCAACTTATGTTATTAACGGATCCGAAGCTGCAACCTGTTGTAGCAATGTTGGAATACCAAAAGTCCATCATTGTTGCACAGGAAGCACAACTTAATGCACTAAGACAGACAGAAGCTGCTCAGAATCAACGAATGGATTATCTTCATAAAGGGTTCACCCTCTGTGGAAATAAAATCATACAATTAGAGCGCATGATTCGAACCCAATTGGCAACGGTTGTAGGTCCTTCTGACCAAACCAATGCTTCCAAAAAGGGGGAGAATCAGGAGATCCAAGCAGCTCCAACAGAATCAGTCCAAGCAGCTCCAACGGTTCAAGATTCTAGGCTAGCAGTCCCAACAGCTTCTCAAGCTGCCTCTACAAAACCAACTGGAGTTGTAATAAGAGAAACAGCTCAGGCTCCTAGCAGTTCAGTCCAAGCAACATCTTCTGCTACAAAAGATAAGGGCAAGGGTATTCTTATTGAGTCTCCAAAGCACAAATTTTCTACCAGAGAAGCCCAGATTGCTTTTGATGCTGAGATTGCCAGCAAATTAGCAGAAGAACAAGATCAAGAGTTAGACCAGCAAACCCAGTCCCCTATGGAAGATGATGAAACCTTAGGTGATTACCTGAGAGGGTTTGTGGTCAAGCAAGGGGAAAGGAAGAGGAAGATGCCAACAGGGCATTCTAAGGCTGAGCATAGAAGATTTCTTACTAATTTTGCCTTTGCAGCAGGTATCCAAAGAAAATGGCTCAGTCCATGAGCACAGAAAGGCTACAAGATATTCATGACAAAGAGATCGACAAACGAAAGAAAGCCAAAGTCTCCCAAGAAGTCCAAATATCCTAAGAACCAGTTCAAGCTGGTACAAGTGATGTTCAAACTGCTGCCAGTGCCCCTGCTTCTTCTGCTCAAGCTGCTGCTTCTATTCCTAAATCAGAGTCAATGTCACAAGCAAAGCTGGATCAGGTTAAGAAGGTGTTGTTTGAGCATCAACTGCAAAAGGTGATGGAGATAGAGAAAGTGATAGACCAGCATGACTTTACAAAACCTCTTATCAATTATTGGTATGCTAAGTCAATGGACAACATTGATTTAAGGTTTCAGTTTGTAGTAAGAAGGGAATCTGGTCCAGAAGAAGAGTATAACAGCATCATGCATATGGCTCAAAGGATGACCAGAGATGAGCTCACAAGAATGCACAATGTTGGGTCTGTAACACAAGTAAGATCGGCTCAACCACAAGTAAAGCAAGCTATCAAAGATCTGAAGAGCATTGTTGATCCTGAGTCTATAAGGGAAGATATAGAGAATGCAAATTCAAAGGGAATGAAGATCAAGCAAGTTGATCTGTTTTTCAAATCAAGGACTTACAGAATAAAATTTACAGATGGTTCTGGTATGTTCTTCAATTTTGAATTCTATGATCTACCAAAAGCTATGTTACTTCAGATGAGATCTGTTAAGTTATCTTGTGATAGAGAGGATATGAAGAAAGAGTTTTTGAAGGCTGTAAATCAGAAACTTGCACAGTTGTAAGTTTTTGAAAGCCTTGGTTTGTAAATAACAGTTTACTTGTTTATTTCCTTATTTGTATAGAACTTAAAGTCTTGTGTAAAGAAATTAAGTTAGGGGGAGATTGTTGGGAAATAGTCTAAGTAGTTCAAGCTGTTAGTTGGACTTCTCAAACTGTTAGTAGAATTTCTATGTAAGTACAAAGTTCATGCTGTTAGTTGAAGAATCTCGAGCTGCTAGTGTAAAAGTTCAAGCTGCCAGAGTAAATCAACTCAAGCTGCTCAACAGTTTTACAAACAGAAAGTGCTGATTTTCAGGAAAAGATATCTACACGAAGATTCCAGCATATCTACTATCAGAGAAGTCATAGTTCTTCAAGGAAACAAATCAAGAAGCAATATAAATACATAGAATAGGTCTTTCTATTGTATAGGAGTTTTTCTGCATATTCAAGATTGTAATTGCTTTTTGTTTGAGTTTTCATAAGCCTCTAAGGTTGTAAAATCCTAAGAACAGTTTGTGTTCTTCGTCTAATCAAACAGATTAGAGGTGATTGTAATCATTGAAATCACAAATACAAGCAATTTTGATTTACTTATTTATGTCTATCTGTTATGAGTTCTGAAAGCTTTTGTTAAAATAATTAAGTGTTATTCCGCAAACTTCTTAATTAAACTTTGATTCAAAGCAAGATTATTGATTTATACTCTGATAAATTCAAATCAGTTAGTCTTGGTTAATTAATTTCAGATCCTGACATTTGATGATCTGATGCATTCAAACAATGAATAGGACTCACGCTTCCACAACACCCAGTGTGGAACCTGTTAATCATGATGGGCATGATGGTGATTATGTCAATACACCCTGTGTGAATAAGTGTACTGACCTAATTACAACTGCATGTCCTGAACCTATCAATGCTGATTTTCCTGGTTCCTCTGCTGATATGTTCAACAGTGGTCAGTCATGTTCAACAAGTGAGCAGGCTCAAGACAACAGTGTGTCTGAAAATCTTGAGAACTGTTCAACAGGACCTGCTGAAGCTGCTGATAACACAGGAGAATCATTATTGAAGAATGATCCTAAGTGGATCAGATGTCACCCCAATGATCAAATAATTGGTGACATCAACAAAGGGGTACAAACAAGGTGGGACAGCTTAGGGAACTTCTGTATGTTCTCTAGTTTTGTTTCACTAATGGAGCCAAAGAAAGTGGATGAAGTACTAAAAGATGCCAATTGGATCACTGCCATGCAAGAAGAACTCAATCAGTTTGAGAGAAACAAAGTATGGAAGCTGGTCCCTACACCTAAAGGCAAAACTATAATTGGCACTAAATGGGTTTTCAGAAATAAGATGGATGAGCAAGGTCATGTCATAAGAAATAAGGCAAGATTGGTTGCTCAAGGTTATAGACAGGAGGAAGGAATTGAGTATGATGAGACATTTGCTCCTGTGGCCAGACTAGAAGCAATTCGTTTGTATCTAGCCTACGCTGCTCATAAGAGCATTAAGGTATTTCAAATGGATGTGAAGAGTGCATTTTTAAATGGAAAGCTGCAAGAAGAAGTTTATGTCAAGCAGCCTCCAGGTTTTGAAAATGAACATCACTCAGGTTTTGTCTATAAGTTAGACAAAGCTCTCTATGGTCTCAAACAAGCCCCTAGAGCCTGGTATGACACTCTTACTGAGTTTCTTATGAGCAATGGGTATTCCAGAGGTAAAGTGGATACTACACTGTTCATAAAGAAGGTGAAATCTGATATTATGCTTGTTCAAATTTATGTGGATGATATAATATTTGGTTCTACAAATGAGCAGTTATGCAAGAATTTTTCATTACTCATGAAATCTAAATATGAAATGAGTATGATGGGTGAACTTACTTTCTTTCTAGGATTACAGGTTAAACAAACCTCAACTGGAATTTTCATAAATCAAAGAAAGTATACCTTAGATCTCTTGAAAAAGTTTAAATTTGATCAAAGTTCTCCTATTAAAACCCCAATGGCAACCAATGTAAAATTGGATGCTGATACCAGTGGCAAAGCTGTTTCAGTAACAACTTACAGAGGTATGATTGGGAGCTTGCTATATTTAACTGCTAGTAGACCTGATATTATGTTTGCCACTTGTCTGTGTGCAAGGTTCCAAGCTGATCCAAAGGAATCTCATCTAGCTGCTGTTAAGAGAATCTTCAGATACCTGAAGGGTACACTAGGTTTGGGTCTTTGGTATCCCAAAGACTCCAGCCTTGAACTAACAGGTTATTCAGATTCTGATTTTGCAGGCTGCAGTCTAGATAGGAAAAGCACGATAGGTGGATGTCAACTCCTTGGTGGTAAGTTGATAAGTTGGTGCAGCAAGAAGCAGAACTCAGTGTCTACTTCTACTGCTGAAGCTGAGTACATTGCTGCTGGAAGCTGCTGTGGGCAGATTCTGTGGATGCAGCATCAGCTTGAAGATTATGGGCTTGTGTACAAGAAAATTCTTATTCTGTGTGATAACACAAGTGCCATAGCCATTTCAACAATCCAGTTTTTCATTCAAGAACAAAGCATATTGAAGTCAGACATCATTTCATCATGGATCACATCCAGAAAGGTAATGTGGAGGTAAGTTTTATTTCCACAAATGAACAGCTTGCAGACATTTTCACCAAACCTCTGGATGAAACAAGGTTTAATTACCTTGTCAGCAAGTTGGGCATGTTAAACAAAAGTGACTAAGTGTCCTCAAAGGTCTACAACTTTGTATGTCTCACACTGATCAAGTTACTCAGAACAGCTTAGACAGAACAAGCTTTGCGTGTTATGTACTTCGCCATTTTTCTGAAATTCTTGATCAGCTTGAACATATAACAGGCTGAACACAAACAGTTTACTTGTCCAGCCTGATCTGCTGGTCCACTCTTCACCCTCATTCCCTCACACTGACTTACAAGACATTATCTTGTAACCTGCTCAACTATTGGACACAACCTGTTCCTACATAGTTGAACAGGCTGAGGAAACAGCTTGAAGAATGAACAGCTTGTGATGACCCTGCTCATCACAGGTTTGACCAACAGCTTAGACCAACAGTTTTAATTACCTTTCTTCAAACTTAAGTTACTTAATTTATGTTTTTATTTAACTTAATTACTGCGGATAATGTGGGTTACGTGTGTTAGTGATTAAAAAGGGCTCAAGTGGTCTGACAAACGGTCTGACATGGACAACCGTTCCGCTTTCCGTTAACGACTTTTTCAAATCAACCGCCCAAATCTTTCTCTCTCATACTCACTCACATTCAAATCCTATAAATACCTCATACTGTTACATCTTCGTCTTCCTCACTACTATCATCTGCCTTCTAAGAACCCTAAATATTCGACTAAGTGTCTTGTGCTTCTGCTACTTTCTCTACTCCCAAAATGGCTCACAGAAATAACCCCTTCCTACCAGTGTTTGTTGGTGATGATGTGCAGAAGCATCCATCAGTCACCACAATGCTAACCCTCAAACCCACAAACTACATTGCCAACCTTACAATCCCCAAAAACTACGTGGGGAAAGGTTATGATCAAATGGTGGAGTTTTTGCAAGTTCATCCGTTGAACTATGTTATGACTGCTACTCCTGGTGTCCTGTACCAGGAGATGGTGTATGAGTTCTGGTACACTTGTGCCTACAACCCCAACACCAAAGTCATCAAGGGACTATTCTCAATGGGACTCAGACCATTGAGATTACTGCTGATCTTCTCAGGGAGGTTCTCCATTTACCCATTGCTGATTCATATGATATGCCTCAGCCTGAAAATGAGCAAATGGGAAATTTGCTACGCTTCTGTGGTGTAGCAGAACCAAAAATTGGAGCAACGCTGTACAGGAAGGATTTGTCTCCTACCTACAGCTTTCTATTTGCTTCTGTGATGATGAGCTTCAGTAGCAAAGTTGGTTCATTTGACCAACTGAGCCGTGATGAAGTCCCAATAGTCCTACAGCTTGTGGATGGGACTACAATTGATATGGCTAAGTGGATCTTTCTGAACTTGAGGAACCTGGTGCAGCAAGAGCCAAGACCAGCTGCTGTTCGATACCCCAGGTTTCTGAGTCTCATATTCAGACATATTTGTGGTGAGCATCTGTACAACTCTCAGCCTTTACTTCATACTGCTGCATTCCCTGTAATAGGGAATAGAGTTTTCTACACTGCTGTACTCCCATATGAGCCTCCTCTATCCACACCAATGAGGAGGTTGTTAGGATTGGTGAAAGGACCCTCTGCTGTGAGAGTGGATCCAGAAGCTGCTGCTCCCAAGAGAAAATCCAAAGCCAGGTCCAAACTTGTTAAGAGGACCCTGGCAACCGCTGAAGCTGGGCCTGTGCAAAAGAAGGCCAAAACAGCTCGGTCTGAGTCTGCTCTCTTAGCCTCTGTGGCTGAGGGGGAGCAGGCTCCTCACCCTGAAGCCTCTGTGGCTGGTGCCTTTGTGGCACCTGAGACTATGGAACAGACCAACCCACCTGTTTCTGACCCAGTCTCAAAACCTGTCCAGTCTGAACCCCTCCTCACATCTCCACAATCACCCACTTCATCCATTCACTACCAATCCAAAAAGAAACCAGCCCAAACAACCACCTCCTCTGTTCCCTCCCAACAGGGTTCAGTTGTAAGAGAAGCAACCCCTGCTGCCTCTCCTATATTGGGAGAAGGTTTAGCACAAATGGAGCATGCTTCACTCCAACCTGAGTCTACCCAGCGTCAGCCTAGACCCTCTGGTTCCTCCCAACGAGAACCAGTTGTACAAAAGGAGATAACCACCTCAACTATTCCAGCCTCCCAACAGGCTGAGAATATTGAAAGAAAGGAGCCCTCTCCACTCCATACTGAGTCCACACAGTCCCCCACTCAAACTTCTTTACACCCTGAGTCTGCACGAGGTGCCCACGCTGCTGGTATAGACCAATCAGCAGCTCAGCCTAAAACTTCTGCTCCCCATGATACAGCTGTTCTACACCAAACAGCTGCTGAGGGACCAACAACCCCAGCTGATGAACCTCAGGGATCATACCATCCCTTTGGTGAGGCTGCTCCCATTCTGCAAACTCCATCAGCAGGTTTCACCACTGCTGATGTTGAAATGCATATCCCATCTCCCCATGTTGAAATGCATATCCCATCTCCCCATGTTGCAGCACAAGCAGCATCTGAAAGGCCCCCAACATCAACCCCTTCTCCTGATGAAGCAGCTACAGCCGCTGCTGAGGGACCCTTTGACCCCTCCAAGCTGGGCCACATTACTTTTGCCCAGGCTATGGAGCTTCTCTCAAATGTTCCTCTTCCCTCTCCATCACATCCTCATACACCAGCCTCATCATCATCTTCTCCATCTACCCAATCTAAACAGTCCACCCATAAACCTCCATCTCCTAAAGACCTGCCTTTGAAGGATCAGCTTTCTCTGCTGACCAACAAAGTTGGTTCTTTAGAAACTGCTATGACCTCTCTACCCTCTATTATTTCAGACTCTGTGTCTAAACAGCTTAAGGGGTTCTTTGATTCGTTCAAAGACTCCTTCCCTACCACTCCACAAACAGATGATTCTCCACAGCTGTTAGCACTCACTGCACAACTGCAAAATGTGTCCACTTCCCTCTCCTCTATTCTTTCACTGCAACAGGACTCTGTGTCCTCAATGACAGCTATTTCTCAACAGCTGTCATCTCTCCTAACTTCTTGCAACACTACTCTTCCTACTACTTTGGCCAGCTTGAACAACCTCATTAGCTCCCTTTCAAATTCTGTGTCATCAAACCTTGCTGATGTGCAAGATTCTCTCGAATTACATCTTGCACAGCTTCAAAGTTTGCTGTTCACCGAGTCTGATAGGGAAAATATTGTTAAGCTGACCTCCCTTGCTGATACCTAATCCTCTTCTCTTCAGTCCTGTCTTACCCAGCTTGCAGAGGTGCAGGACAACTTGGCATTCTTAGTGAATAGCCTTGTTGGCCCCAGGCCTGCTGCCAAAACTGCTGGCAAGCCTGATGACTTTGTGTCTTCAGGCAGACCAGGTGTTGAAGGTGCTGGTCCATCTCCTTCAAAGAGGGAGAAGTAGTCTGCCTCTAAGACTAAGTCTGAGGGGGAGAAACTTCTTCTCCTAAGGAGAAACCAGTGCCTGCAGCACAAACTGGTCAACATGCAGGAGCTTCAACAGGTACACTGGAGGGTGCCTCCCATGCTGCTAAGCCTACTCAGGTTGAATCTCCAATCCCTGCTCAATCTAAAGGGGAGGAATCTATTCCTGAGGGCAGGCCAAGCAGCAGAAGGAGGCATCTGATCTTAGAAGAAGAATAAGAGGAGGAGGAAAGTCCTGAAGCTGCTGTCACTACAGCAGCTAAAGGTAAAGAAATAGCAGCAACTGATCCTCAACAGCAGAAAACAGCAGAAATCAAATTTCACAAAGCCAGGGCCAAAGAAATGGGTCTTCCTATGCATAAGTATTTTGAGTTTATAGAAGAACAGCTTCAAGCCCTGGAAGCTTTAACAAAAGAAGAAGAGTCTGCAAAAGCTGCTAAGTCTTTTGCACTTCAAGAGGCAAGGAAAGTTAAGATGTCCTCTCTTGTTGTGCAAAATAAAATTTTGGAAGCTGCTAAGGGATCAGTAGAGGAAAAGGAAGCTGAAAAAGAAAAAGGTGCTCTGGTCTCAGTGGCCAAAACTTCAGTGCCTTCTGCAAGAGCTCAATTTCACTTTGACAACCTAGCAAGAAGAAAATTTCAAGATGTTGCTGATAGAAGGCTTGCTAAGGAGGCAATTGTCAAAGCTGTGCCAATTTCAAGAAAAGGCAGTCAGTGGAAGTTGAAAATAACCAGAATGGGTGCAGCAGGCCCAGAACTAGAAACATATGACTTCACTGATGTTGCACAAATGGGGTACAGAGAATGGATTGAGCTGACAGTTGCTCTGAATGAGTCTAAGTCTGAAACTGCTAAGACTATCAGAGCATATGTAAAGAAGCTGATGGAGAGAGTAAAAAATCTTGGCATGATCTCCAAAGAAGTAAGTGAAGGTGTCTATGTGACACAACCAAAAATAAAGGCCAGGAGGACAAGGAAGGACACTGAGATGGAACAACTCCTCATCCTGATAGAACAAGGTGACTATGCTATTGAGATGAAAGGAGTTGATCACAGCCTGCCTAGTGGAATCGAGTTCGAAGATGGCAAGATCATTGAAGAGCCTGAGCTGGGGGCATTTTTTGTAGATCCCTTAACTCAGAAGAAATGCTTTCAGAGAGCATCAGATCTATACAAGGTGGATCTGAGACAGCTGGTAGCCTTCAGACTTGCAGTTTCATTCAGGCAGTCAAGCAAATGGAGAGCAGCTATCTGGGATCAGCTCAGAGGCTGTTATGAAAGAGGTGAACTTGAGGATCCCAAGTTTATGATATTAAGAAGTGAGATTCAAGAACTTGAGGATACTAGAGAGGAACTAGAGAAGATGTTTGGAGGTCTCCCTCCAGTGTGATGAAGTCCATCTGCCATCTGGGCAGGTGAAGAATGGAAGCTGTCCATCAGTTAGACAGGCTTACCATTTTCTGCTACCAACAAAAACAGTCCAATGTGCATTAGTTGTACTTTATTTACATATGTTGTAATCTTCTCTTTTACATTAGTTGTAATATACATCAGTACATTAGTTGTACTTTTGTAAGAACATGTGTTGTTCTAATGTAATAAAAAATCAGTGTATATATAAACTGATCTTTTACTTTATGTTGATGTTGTAATTCTATTTCAACAAATGTACTGTAAAAATATATAGTGACTTTTGATAAGACCAGCTTAGACGGGTTATTGCAAATAGGGGGAGATTGTTAGGCACAAAAAGGCCTCAGTCAAACCTGCTCTGCATCTGAGGGAGAGATTATTAATCAAACCTGTTGATGCCTTTGAAGGTTGAATTTAAGGCCTGTTATTTGCCTTATTGAAACCTGAAAATGATTTGCAATATCAGCCTAAAGCTGTTCTATGTGTTGCATGTGTTGCAACAAAGGCAGTTTTGCTCAAGCTGTTCAGTCTGCTGAACAGGCTGGACATAAACTGTCTACGCTGCTCTACACTGATGAGCAGCTTGGGCAGTTTACAAGTGTTCTGTTGTTTGTGAACAGAACCTATTCTTTGTGGACAGACTAAACACTTTATGGAATGTGTTTCCAAGTCCTCATGTATTGTTTTTTGACTACAAGATCAGTTTACAAAGTCGAAGACAAAGTGGAAATCAAAACTGCTCAGCCTGCCCAAGCTGTTCTGTTACATGAAGACAAAAGGTTATTTGAAAAAGGGTGACAGACCTTTTCTTATATCAAAATAGGCCTTTACAAGGAAGAAAAACATAAAGTTGACATTCCTTATTTGGTTAAAGGCAATGCAACAGTAGACAAAGTGAAAAGACAAAAGTTCTGCACATATGAAGACAAGTCTGCTTTTCAGAAAAGTGCAGAAAAGGTTATGTTGTCTTTTCAACAAGACTTCTCCTTTTTCATCTCGTCCAATGAAGAAGCTTCACTTAGATCCTCTGATTGAGTATAAAAAGAAACTTCCAAGGTTTGATCGATTAAGCCAAAAAGCTAAGTGCTGAAAACAAGAGTGAACGTGCATTCAAAGTGTGTCTTTCATGCATGCAAGTCTGCTTGAATAAAACAGTACTAAATGTCTAAGCTGTTCTTGTTCAAGTTGTTCCTCAAAAGTCTTGTAAACACAGTGAGTGGTTCTAAGTGAGTGTATTCACTGTAATTAGTTTAAGTCAGTCTTAGACTAGTTAGATATACTGTTGTATCTGTCATCTCAGCTTGAACCTTTCCGCATTCAAGCTTGTTTGTAATTAACATTTGTTAATAATACATAAACATTGAGAAAATTGTGTGAAATTTTTAAAGGGCTGTATTCACCCCCCCTCTACAGCTTAAAGCTATATACTTTGGATATCTTTTGGGACCTACATATATATATATACATACATACATACATACATACATACATACATACATACATACATACATACATACATACATACATACATACATACATACATATACATACATACATATAGTATTAAGAGTTTTGATTTAATTAAACTCTAATATAATAATATAATATATATCTTAATAATAATCTTTATTATTTAAACGTTATATAATTATATATCTATTAAATAATATTTATCTTTATATATTATCTAATAATATATAAATGACTAGATAATTATTTTTAATTATCTCTATTTATTTGTTTATAATTATCCATCTAATTATCTAATAATTAGATGATATTATCAATTTTAATAAATACATCTTTTATTTGATATCTAATAGATGATACTATCAATTTTAATAAATACATCTTTTATTTAATATCTAATAATGAATAAAAGAATATATAATTATTTAATTATCGTCAAATGACAATTAAATCACTACAATATCTAACATTGCATTTTTAGTCCCCGTACTTTGAGTTATAATTAATCACCCATTAATTTAATCTCAATGATCATTTCATGTCATAAATGATATCTTATATCATTTATTCAATAGTCTGATTGTATCTGCTCAGTTGTGCTCATCGGTGTGACCCTCAAGTGTTTTATGAAATCAGCCATGATGAAGTAGTGATGTCATCTTTAGACACCATACACTAACAGAAATTTTAAAAAAACATACAATAGAAATTAAGGAAATTAGTGGGTTGTATGAGGGGTTTCTAATCATTTCGGGCTTGAAATATCATGTTGGGCTTGAAGTCCAAGTAAACTAAATATGAATTGTTTAAGTATATTGAGCTTTTATTTGGGTCACGTGGTTTCAGTAAAAGATACTGGATTAGTTCTTTGGGCCGGAAAAGAAGATGGACCAACCGACTTGGGTTTGAGACCCATTCAGTTTTATATTGGGTTGTAACTTAAACAATTTATTTTGGGTTACATGTTTTATTTTAATATTTCTTGGGCTTAATGAGTTTGTTGGGTGAAGTACATAATTAATTGATTTTAGGCTTTAAATATATTTGCTTTAATTTTTTAGGCTATTGTTTACCTAGCATTTTGGGTTGCATGTCTAAATAAGTTGACTAAGGTTATGAATTTAATTATTATTGGACAAAGGCCTTTTCAAGTAAATCATTGTTTCAATATTAAGATAAATATATTTAATTTATCTATATATATAATTTAATAAGAAATTGTTTATCCATTTAAAAGACTAAATATTTAAACTATACATTCAGTTTAATTAATTTAATTAACTTACTTTAGTTGAAATGGGTTTGAGACCTATAATAATTGGCTAAATAACCTAAAACTCTAAGTTTAACTAATTTTAACAATTTTGCCACATAATTAAAAGTTCATTGAGTTTGTGTGTGTTTTGGGGTTAAAGAAAGATTATGGGTTATGTATGTGAGTAGAAAGAGTAGTAGTAAGATGTATGAGAGATAGAGAGAGTGTGTGAGAAAGACTGTGTGTATTTATTTTTTCTGGATTAAATGAAAGTATGCCAGCATAATCAAAAATAGTTTTGAATGTCTTTTATTGGATTCAAAATTTTGCATCAATTTAACTTTCGGTATTTCAGTTTATGGATTTAATTTGATGTTTAAGTTTATAGATTTAATTTAATTTTGATTTTATTTTTAGACTGTCTTATTTTTATTTTATTTTGAAATTTTGGTATTTAAGAAAAAGTAAAATTCATGGAAATAGTTGAGGTTAAAGATGAAGTAGGACAAAATGATCAAATTATCCTATGTTAACCGTTGTTAGTAGACAATGTTAGTGACAAGGGCTAACAACATACATAATTCTCAAAATAGGAACAAACTTCGTAATTTTAAAGCACAAGAATGGAACATGTAATTTTCACATAACCATATGGACGAAATTTATAACTTAATCTAAAATTATAGGAATAACTATTCTGATTATTTATAAATTATCAAGGATTAAAATTATAAAATTATTATTTTAGAAAAGATTAACATCAAACTAATGCATGTGGATCATTTTTATAAGTAAATTATATTTAGGGACTGTTTATGTAAGTTTTAATGTTTAAGAAGCCAAATTCATAACATAATATAAATCACAGGGACTATTTCTGTAATTTACCTTTTCTTTTATTATTTTTGTAATATAAATGCAATTTTCCCTCTCTCTCTCCATAGTCCAAACAAACCCTAGCGATCTGTTTCTCTCTCTCTCTGTCCGTGGTAAAAATTTATATATAAAATTAAAAAAAGTTAAAATTGAAAAATAATTCGGCAAATGATCTTCAATTAGGGTTTCGAATCAGAGGTCTGGTTTTTGGGCGTATTGAATTCCCTGGTTGAATCAGAGAAATTGAGGCTAAATCTTTTCTGATCTTCACCTTTTCGATGTTATCCATGAAAGGTACGCATTCGATACCTACTTCTTTTTGATTGCTTTGTTTTTGTGGAAATGAGTATACATTTTCTGTAAATTACGGTGGTTTTATGTGAATGTTTATGGTTGTTGATTGAGTTTTTTGTTGTATTTTGGTGAATTTTATGGTATACAGATCTGGAAGTGTGTTTAAGTTGTGTGAGATGGGATAGATGAATTGGGGATTTCGGTGTGGGCGTGTAATTTGAGGGATTGTTGATGGAGATTAGTGTAGGAAACTCAGGAGGTAGTAAAACAAAGTCTTTGGATCTCAAAACACTTTATAAATCGGAGGTGAGTAACAAAGGGGGTTCTGTTAAGAAGGAAAAGAGTAGTTGGCTGGATAATGGTGAGGGAACGGAAACAAAGAAAAGGAAGAGCAGGAAAGATGTGGCTGTTAGTAGCTTTGAGGATCTGACAGAGAGGAAAAAAATAAAACATAGCTTAGATGACACTGAAGTTGATGCTCTGCCATCTGGGCTTGGTCAGAAGATAAATGGTGGTAGTGGGTTTAATGCCATTGGTATGGATATTGGTGGTGATGGCCATGGTGTACTTATTCCAAAGCGCCCACGTGGATCGGTTGGACGGAGTAAGTTTGCTAAGAGTCATCTTCTTAAGCCATCTGCAGCATCTGGTTCTGTTGGAAAAGTTGCCCAGTTAAAGGATGAGTTGAAGGAAGTTTTACAGTATGAAGTTTCTGGCAGGGGTGAGCCTATGGACATTAAGACCTCTTCTGCAGAACAGATTGTTAAGTTAAATGGAAAATCTGGGGTTAAAGCTAGAACAAAACACAAGGGAGGGATTGGTTCTAAAGGTAGTCAAAAGCAGGAGTTGGCAGCAATTACTTCATCTCAGCATGCGAAGAGCGATAGTGGTGATTTGGTTAAACCGACTGGTTCATTGGGTTCCAAAGATCAAGTTGCCGAGGTAAATCCAGAGATCAAGAAAATTTCACAGGAGGAAGTTCCTGGTGCTGATGCACCCTTAGACCGCAGTTCTTTAGGTTCTGAAGATCAAGTTGTTAACCCAAAATATGAGATCGAGGAAATTCCACAAAACAAAGTTCCTGGTGCGAATGCATCTGTAAGCAGTAATTCTACTTCTGCCGATCAGATGGGCAAGTTAAATGGAAATTCCAATGGTAAAGTTAGAAACAATGTCAAGAAAAAGGGAACAGAGGCCTTAGATGGAAATCAAATTCAAAAGGAGGATGCCACAGTAATTGATTCATCTTATATTGCAAAGGCAGAAGGTACTGATTTGGTTGTAAATAATAAAGATTCATCTTCTAAAAGAAACAGTAGCAGTCGTAGGAAAAGAAAGATGTTGGGACCAGGCAGTGAGACTGTTGTCAAGAGACCCGAGTCATCTGTTGAGAAAAAGGTCGGTACATGTGACCTTGATCCTGATGATGATCTTGAACAAAATGCAGCGAGGATGCTCTCATCCCGTTTTGACCCTAGTTGTACTGGTTTTGCTTCGAAAAACAGAACTTTGGCTTTGTCATCTGCAAATGGTGAGTTTTTTTCAGAAAAACTTATTGCTAATGCTGGTAGCGAAGGGCCAATGACTGTTTCTGATCCTGCCTCTGCTGATGCTGCAGACAGAGTTTTACGCCCCAGGAGACAGCAGAAAGGTAAGGGCACTTCTAGGAAGAGGCGCCATTTCTATGAAATACATTCTGATGACATGGATGCTCACTGGTTCCTGAACAGGAAGATTAAGATCTTCTGGCCTCTGGATGAAAGTTGGTATTATGGTCTGGTAAATGATTATGACGCAGAAAAAAATCTTCATCATATAAAGTATGATGACCGGGATGAAGAATGGATTAGCCTTGAAAATGAAAGATTCAAACTATTGCTTCTTCCTAGTGAAGTCCCGCGTAAGCCAATTCATAAAGATACTGCAGCTGAAGATATCCATAATGAAGGTAGTGATGAAGACAGGGGAAGCAGAGCCTTTCAAATGAGGGATGAAGGGTTCATGGCTACCCATATGGAATCTGAGCCAATCATTTCATGGCTGGCTCGTTCTTCACATCGAGTCAAATCATCTCCTTCCACTTCTCTGAAAAAGCAAAAACTGTCACATTTTCCATCTGAACCCCTGCTATTGTCTGATAATTCAGTGGACGTCTATAATAATAGAAACATAAATTTATTGGAAAAAGTATCTGATAGGCCAGACTGCTGTTCTGCTTTTCGAAATACATCAACTGGTGGACGGAAAAATGAGAAGTCTGTGCTGGAAAAAACTAATAGCAGTGAGGGGTATCTACCGATTGTTTATGTCAGGAGACGTTACCGCAAACTTAGTGATTCAGCAGATGTGTCGTTAGTAAACAATTTTGATCAGGGATTTCATTTTTCAACTGAAGGCAGTGGTTTTTTTGCATGCTTAGGCTCTGGGGAGCTACATTGGTCATTGAATAGTGTAGGTGTGTTAAAGTTGGATACATCATTAATTAAATCGAAGAAGTTTGAGATGTGCATATCGCTATGGCCAATGCTGACATATGTACTTGGGGCGAATATATTATGGTTGCTTCACAATGTATTGCTGCTTCAGTATGGCACCATGGTTACCATGTGGCCTACTGTATTCTTGGAGGTTTTGTTTGTCGATAATGTTGTTGGACTGAGGCTCTTTCTCTTTGAAGGTTGCTTAATGCATGCTGTAGCCTTGGTTTTCCTAGTCATGAAAGTGTTCTGTAAACCTGAGAAAGATGAGTTGGTGAACCAGCAAATTCCGGTGACGTCAATAAGATTCAAACTTTCTTTTTTCCAGAACTTCAGGAAGCAGAAGGTGTTTGCATATTATAGTTTCTCGAAAGTGAGAGATTCTAACTGGCATTACCTTGATTCAGTGTTCCATCCACATTGTTTACTCACACAACATCTGACTCTTCCTGAGTGCACATATGATAACATTAAGCTTCTGGAAGCTGGAACGCAACACAAACAGATTTCCCATGCTGGTCAAACTACTTACTTTGAGGTACTATCTGAATGTCTCTCTTTATATGTCTTTTTCCTAACACATTATCTGTCAATTTAAACTTTTTCATAGCAGTTGTGGCATCTTAAGCATGGTGCACTAATCATCAAAACCAGCATAATTATTTTAAAAGAGTTAAATAATCAAACTGCAATGTTTAATCATAGCAGATCCATCTTAGACCTACATAAATAAACTTCAAACATTGTTTCCTAGTAATTTATTGCCAAAGAAACAAAACAAGTATCAAATAAAAATGCAAAAAAAAAGGTTAATCTTCCCCAATTTGGCCAAATTTAGTTCAAGTAATGCTTCGAGTAAGGAAGACAGGCTGTGGTGATAAAGCTTTCAGTACCATAAGGTACAAGGAAAAAAAAAATACATGTTGATGCCAAAAAAAAATAGATATTGCTTTTAGTTTTTACATATTAAATTGGAAATAGGAACATCATATTCTAATTTGAAATAAAAGAAATGCTAAGCATTAGTAATGTTAAAATATGAACAAGTAATAAGTAATAACACATGAAATTAGCAAATATTGGTAACTAATTGA
Source organism: Centrapalus pauciflorus (assembly GCA_020465985.1). Lineage (NCBI taxonomy): Eukaryota > Viridiplantae > Streptophyta > Magnoliopsida > Asterales > Asteraceae > Centrapalus > Centrapalus pauciflorus. The sequence continues at coordinate 91,778 of JAANYP010002389.1, read as the reverse complement.
CACATTAAGTGATCATTGTAAAAAAAGAAAAGTTACAAATATGCTAATGAGAGGAACTGAATAAGAAGTAGAGTTGCAGATGCACTGTTTCTGGCACTGAAGAGAACAAGTGCAGATGGTCTGAGTGTGAGTCATTCAACTCTGGACCTTGTGCCATGGCACAGACCTTGACTACACTGTTTTTATAAAATAAAATGAATGAAAGGACTTGTATGGCTTTAAGCTTTGAGAAGTGTTGTTTTAAGATACCTGCGTTTGGCGAAATAAATTTATATATCACTAGGGATTTATTATTGGAGTACTTTTGTTGTGCAGGTTCCTCGAAAGAAGTCAAGTCCTGGTGCTGTGCTCTTGCTTGGTGGATCTAGATCATCCTACCCTGTACATTTGAGTCAGCCTTCATCAATCTACAGTTTGAAGCATGGAAATCTTCCTCAGTTTGCTCTTTCATTTGCTGCTGCCCCACATCTCTTCGTTAGCCTACATCTCAAGCTTCTGTTGGAACATAGTATCACTTCTTTCAGCCGTAAAGACCGTGATTCTGTTCATTCCTTTCTTCCTCCAGGAGATAATTGTAGGCATCTTGAGGATGCACTTGAAACTTCATCAGAAAGCTCATCGAAAAGTCACGAGGCAATGTCTTCTTTTGATGATGCTGTGGTAGTAAGCATTGATGGAGGTCCAAGGAACTCGTCTCAATTTGTTCCTGAAAATTTAAATGTTAATAGAACTTCTATCTCTTCCAAAGCTGCTCAAACTGTTCCAGTTGAGATTGGAAATTCAGTTAGTGTTGTAGTCCCATCATCTGATGAAGTTTATAGGGATTGTCAGAAGACACCTGGTGCACAACAAGTGTCTGATATGACGTGGAATTTAAGTGATGGCATCATCTGTAGTACCAACCCTACAGCCCCTAGGAGTTTGTGGCATCGTAACAAATCTGGCTCAAACTCTTCATCTTTTGGAGATCCATTGCATGCATGGACCGATGGAAAGGTTGATTTTATTGGCAATGGCTTTGGTAATGGGCCTAAGAAGCCAAGAACTCAGGTCCAGTACACAATGCCTTCTCGAGAATTTAATTTGAAGAATAAAGGCCATGGTCAGATTGGTCTTCCTTATCAGAGAATCAGGAAGGCTAATGAGAAGAAGACATTAGATGCTTCTAAAGGTCCACGGAGAAACCTTGAATTAGTGGCTTGTGATGCAAATATATTGGTCAATGGTGGGGACAAAGGGTGGAGAGAATGCGGGGCACGGGTTTTCTTGGAAGTTGCTGATCAGAATGAGTGGAAACTTGCAGTGAAATGTAGAGGGCTGTTAAAGTACTCATATAAGGTACACCAGGATTTACAGCCTGGGTCAACAAACCGCTATACTCATGCGATGATGTGGAAAGGGGGAAAGGACTGGGCACTCGAGTTCCCAGACAGGGGACAGTGGTTTATTTTCAAGGAGATGCATGAGGAGTGCCATAATCGGAACATCCGAGCAGCGTCAATTAAAAACATTCCTATCCCTGGTGTTCGCTTGATTGAGGACTCGGTTGATGACCAAGAAGAGACACCTTTTGTCCGCAGTCCCTGGTACTTTCGCCAGGTGAGAAATGATGTTGAAATGGCCATGGATGCATCACATGTCGTATATGACATGGATAGTGAGGATGAAGAGTGGATAGCCAGGAGTAGGGCATCTTGTCAGATGCCGGGGAGTGAAGAAGACATGATCTCTGATGAGCTTTTTGAAAAGGTCATGGATATGTTGGAGAAAGTTTCATATGCTCAGAAGCGTGATCACTTTACTTCCGGAGAAATCGAGGAGCTGATTGCTAGAGTAAGTCCCATACAAACAGCAAAATCCATATACGAACATTGGTGGGAAAAGAGGCAGCACAAGGGCATGCCACTAATCAGACAACTCCAGGTATGCCCCAGAATCCATGCACTTCATATTATCTTCACTTTGGTGCTTTATTTTTATCCTTCTTGTTTTTACAAAAATTCAAGTTATAACCCAGGCTGTTTGTCACTGGCTGAAGTTGGTCTTGCTCAGGCCATATAGGGTATATCAATAGTTGATTACATTGTAAATGAACAGATTACATTGCAATTTAACAGATTACATCGTAAATGCATCTATGTGCTTCCGGTAAAACATAAATTACTTGAGCAGACGTCAACTAGTTCAGGCAAGTAATAATATAACCAGATATATATATATATATATATATATATATATATATATATATATATATATATATATATATATATATATATATATATATATATAATCATATCATGTTACCTTTTATTATAATCTTTTCTTCCTTATCTTTATCCTTTGACCATAAAGGAGTGAATATATAAGGATGTTTAGAAACAAATGAAAGATGCTCAAATGTTGTATAATCCTGCGGTGTGTTGCTTTGTATAGAGACTTAGGCCCCCCAGAATGTACTGACCATAATCACATGAATCGCATAATAGCCCATGATCCTTGTTTGGGTATCTGGATTGTGCGATCCAAATTGCAATACATTTTTCATCCACAATTAATTGGAACACTATCTGGATTCCAAATAGATAAGGATTGTGTATTCGTTATTTAAGACGGCTATCCCAAAAAAACGTGGATTGCAATTTGGCTATGACCTGTGTACAAGCGATCTGAGAAATAAAAATGAAATTTGGTAGGGAATCACACCTGTGATCGTAAAATTAAAATGATTTCTTGTGAAATCAAAAAGTTAATGTAATTTTGTGGTTCGACTGAAGAGACAAGTGTTACGTGTTTCTGTTAAAGATGAATCACATCTGGAAGACTGGATTTAATGTGGGAATCACATCTGCAGAAAAAATTGAATGCGATCTGTTGGTTTGATTGAAGAGACAAGTGTTCTGGACTTCTATTAAAGATAAATCACATCCGGAGAACTGGACTTAAAAGTTGAAATGATATCTTGGTTTCTATGCACTGCATCAGGGAAATCATCTTTGGAAGTTTGGATTAATTCTTTTATAGTAATAAATATTAGTATCATGTTTTGGGTACCACGTACCAAAATACTGTTCTGGAGGATTCTACCACCTAGCGTACCTAGATTTAGAAATTAGTGATCTGCCCTCCCCTTTTTGTCTCTGAGAAAACCTTGTTCTAGGTGTCTGGCACTGACAATGAGCTTTTATGATACATTTCCTTTGTATGCAAAGGTTTTCCTATCCCTGTCCAAATTTTTGGATACAACCTATATACTGAAATTATGCCAGCATCAGTTTTTTATGAAAGGGAAGAATATCGCTCACTGGAAGGTAACTTTTTAGTTAATGTAGATGAATGTGTAGGTCTAGTTAGTGGTGTTACGGAGCTCGGGATTTTGATTGTAGGCATAAATGTTTGGACATTATTGCATTTGTGGCATTATTGCACAGCATTGGAATTTTTGAACGTAGCACTTTTTGGATTCAGATTCTATTTTTGTTAATATCATCATGTGCCTTGTAGAAATACCTGTGAATATAGATAGAATACTCTATCATGAACATAAATACGAGGACCCAAGGATACTGAAATTCGAGGGTTGTGAATGCTATCCTCATATTAGGAGATTTCTGAGACAACAGTGAAGTGCTATATAATGTTTGAGATTATTGGATGTTGATCATAAATGACAGCTGTCAGGACCAATACAGGATTTCTAATTTGGGATGAGATCATTATTGAGATAGATTATTCTTTTTGCAACATGAACACCTGTTTCATGTTTAAAAAATATTTAGCCATATCTCATATTGTTCAATTATATCACTCATTTATGATGTTTACCTGATCGGCGTCAAGGTTTCATGTGCGCCTCTGTGTGCAAATGTGCACATGTTTTAACTAACCACCATTATGTTATTTTTCTGGCATTGGAAAGTAGGATGCCAATGATGTTTATATGAAGACTAAGGACTGTGAATGGATTACACATTAGATTTTCTGATGTTGTGTGAAGTGAATTTTGTTGCAAAGATATTCCATAAGCAACATCTATGATGATCCTAGGAATTAATTATTTGTTAAGACATTCCTTCCTTGACATCCAATTTACCTTGCGTGCTCCTACATGGCCCACCTTTCTGGCCTTTGATGCGAGTCACTGAACTTTGGACGCATCTGAATCTCATCTGGCTCTGATCATGTCTCTCTTGTCTGATAACAATTGTTTTAGGGGGTTTTCAGCATGTTTTGGAAAGCCTTGTTGATCTATCTTAAATTTTAATTAGTTTTGTGCTGTTTGGAATCATATACCATTTAACCCAGTTAAAAGCTAAGGGGCTGATTTTCAACATTTTGAAGTTTTTGGTAGTTTAGTGTTGTTTGCTTGTTTTTGTAACTTTTGGTAAACATTTTGCAAATTTTATTAAGTTCCAGGTGATTTTTTGTATGTAACCTGAAGTTTTAGGAACTTCAGTTATTTTGTTTGGCGAACATGTTGTAAGTTTAGTTCAGCTGCCACTGGCAATGTCTAAGTTTATTTTAGTATTTTAGGCACACTCTTGGTACATGGTGTTTTTACTTGGAATCCTTGATGATGTCTCTTTTTGTAGTATCCAGATAGAGTAATATTGCATTGCTGGCGGGGGAAGAAGATGCCAAAAGATTCAATTGCACGAGCTACAATTTGTACTGACATTTATTGCATTACTTGTTGTGCTGACATCTATTGGATTTGTAGCAGACCTTGCTGTGTTTGAATGATGCATTCTGAATGTTGTCGGAATTTTGAGGGGGGCTCATTTATGCCATCTTTGACCGTGCCTTGCGTATCCAGATCTTTATTATGACTATACTATGTCACCACTCTTATTTAGGGGTTGTTTGGATTTGTGTTATGACAGCGATTATTGATATTTCGTGTTCTGAAAATGCAAAAAGCAAAAAAGTGTTTGCTAAATAAAGTCACTTTTCTGCTGCATGTTTCGTCTTTTTCTGCCCAAAACGTGCTTCTATAAAGCTTAAATATGGATCTTATTGTCTGCGGCACTTTTAAAAGCGTGCTTTTGCAAAACCTCGTAAATTTTAAGAAAGTTTTTCACAAACATTTCTTGAGGGGGGAGGTGTGTATGACAGGCATTCTATAGCTGTAAGAATTTCACATTAGTCTCTTTTAAGAGGGGACTAGGGAAGTATGGAGGAACCATCCATGTATCCAAACTTGTTGCCCATTTCTTTTGTTTTGTCAGTATTGTCTCCTCTGAGAAATCTATTCATGTTTGTTGCGGAGTTGAAAATGACTGGCGATCTATTTTTCCAAGTTTGGGAAGTGTCGATAGATTAAATTACACATGTTAGAATTAGGTTCAGCTGGGGTTTTCTATCTTTATTTTGTCCATGCTACACGGCCCACTTATATACACTATTGATCTGGGGTTTTCTTTGCCCATGGGTCATCCACTCAGAAGGGAGCCACATGCGTTGCTTAATCTCTTTTGCTTTGTTTCTTTTAATCGATATTCAGTTTCAAATATAAAAGCATTAAATCTTCTCTTTTTGAAAGTTTTGTTTAGGTGGCAAGTGGGAATAACTTGTTTTCCTTCTTTAATTTGAGTAGTGTTACATTGTCGAGAGATTCAGTTTTGGATTTTTCATAGTTGTCATGACATCCTAGCAGATCATGGTGGTAGCAAACCGACATGATGCTTTGTCGTCCATATGGTGGAAAGTCATTCACTTGTGTCTATTCCTTCTTTAACTCGAGAATTTATAAAATACGGTCATTCAAATAACAAAATGTTACATTATAATAACCAATTTTGTTAAAGGCGAGAAAGGCACTGGACTGGTTGCTAAGTCGAGGCAACTTCTTGCCATTATCCTTGGTGGAGATCATGCGAGTGACGGTGGCAATCAACTTGGCGATGGCGCATTGGCTTGGGCTACAGCCCAATAGCCAAAGGCTGTTTTTGCTGTTAATGTTCACTTGACCTTGTTTTCATTTCTTTTTTCCTTTTCAGACCAATATTGTTCTAATTCATTTTTTCTTCAGCCCAATGAATCTTAGCCCAACATGTTGATCAGCCTAAAGCCCATTTCATCATCTTCATTGTTGTTAATTGTAAATATTAGCACCATTGATGCATAAACTAAATTTGATCTCTTTTGCTTCCTTTAATTATCCACTAAAGAATACTGTCAAAAACTTTCTCCATCACGCTAAAACATATGCTTCGGTTTAAACTTCATATTATTCCATGTACTGATCATTTATGTCTATTTTGTCTGTTGTATTGTTTTTCTTAGGTCTAGTGGCAGAATGAATTCATGATGTTTATTGTGTTTATTCTACTGGCAGATGGTTCTAATCGTATGAAATATAAATTATGTTGATTTCTCTAAATTCTAAAATCAATTGGTTCTTTGTAAGGTATGAAGGTTTAAGAGTGATTAAGATTTGTCTTTCTAGAATTGCAAAACTTTTTAGTTCGTTCACAAATTATTATTGTCATTTTTGGTATATGCAATTATTAACTCTCTATAATTAGGATTTTAAGGCGTATATATTTTTAGCTTCTATATTATGACATAATTTTATGTTTCTATGTTAAATCAGGCCATATGCTAGTTTTAGTTGAATTACTTCACTCCAACCCTCACCTTTTCGCGCCTCTCATTATAGCCCCTAATCAACACACGTTGCCTCTAGTATGCCTTCACCCTTAACAACCTCGATAATAATGAACAAATACCACTATAATAGGTCCATATGTCATTAGTAACTTGTAGTTCATGTATTAGATAGCTGATAAATTAACAAATTAAATATAAATAGCAAATAAAATAATATACTAATAGTTAAACAGAAAACCATTTGATAAGATCGTCAACGTAGTAGTTATTATTCACTATTAAAGTCAAATACAAAATAGCAAATAATGCAATAAAGTGATAAGTCGAACAAAAATGCACCAACCAAATGAAGTTATATACAAATGAAATTGATCTCTTCAGGAAGCTAATGAATATCTAGCAAAAAAAGAAAATAAAATAATGGCTTAGTAGTAACTATTTATTATTATAGTGAAGTACCAAGTAGCAAATGAACTTATAAAGCAATGAACTAAGGGGGTGTTTGGTATGGTGGAAAGGACTAGAATGAAATGACATGATGTTTACAATTTTTTTTGTTATGTGACAAGAGCCTTGATTCTCAATGAGAGGGAGTAGAGAATGGAGTTTAGTATAAATTTCATTTCTCCTCTTTCCTTACCAATATGGAGAGAATGAAAAAGATGGAATCGGAATGGAGTTTTATAGTATTTTCATTTTCATTGTCATGTATAAGTATCATCGGTTAAAATAGCTTATAAATTTCATTCAATTCCATCCCACAATACCAAACGCCTCCTAATATTTGAAAGCAAACCAATAAGTAAAGGCCATTTGTCAGAAAACGCTATACACTTCCACAATTTTGCAGTTTAGCCACCGTAAAATTTTATTGCATGACAAGGTCTTAATTTTTTGTAAGTGAAAAAAATTCACCAAAGTGTTTATTTTTTCAAATGAAAAACTTCATAAACTATCATTTTTGAAGTGAATAAATTCCTGAACTAGCATTTGCTAATCAGATAAACCAAACTTAGTTTCCAAATAAGATAAGTACGTTTAGGGACTCTGTCAATAGTTTAGGAAAAGTTCACTTCAAATTATAGAATAGGGACTTTTTTGCTTTCAAAAAAAGTGAAGGGACCTAATCATGCAAAAAATTTTATAGTGACTAAACTGCCAAAAGTGTGAAAATACGTAGGGCCTTTTGACAAACCTGACAAATAAAGTAACAAACTAATCAAATTAATGAACTAAATGTAGTTTCCCTATTTTTATACCGACAACCCGTTTACATGCTTTATATAGTTGTCGGCGCAATAATATACAACTAATCCAACGAACGAACTAAATGTAGTTTCTCTATTTTTTTTACCGACAACCCATTTACATGCTTTATATAGTTGTCGGAGGCTCGGAGCAATAATATACACACTACTCAAATTAACGAACTAAATGTAGTTTCTTTATTTTCCTACTGACATCCCATTTACTTGCTTTATATAGTTGTCTGCGCAATAATACACACACCATTCAAATTAAACTAAATGTAGTTTCTCTGTTTTTCTACCGACAGCCCATTTACTTGGTTTATATAGTTGTCTGCGCAATAATGCACACACCATTCAAATTAAACTAAATGTAGTTTCTCTGTTTTTCTTCCGACAGCCCATTTACTTGGTTTATATAGTTGTCTGCGCAATAATATACACAATAATCAAATTAACGAACTAAATGTAGTTTCTCTATTTTTATAACGACAGCCCATTTACTTGCTTTATGCAGTTGTCTGCGCAATAATATACAGACTAATCAAATTAACGAACTAAATGTAGTTTCTCTATTTTTATACTGCCGGCCGACCTAGTTACTTGCTTTATACAGTTACCTGCACAATAATACACACACTAATTTAACAATAAACATTTATATTTATGGGTCCTAGGACTTGATTTCAGTGAGTTTCTGCTACAATACCATAGCCTGTCAAGTCATTCTTTTATATATGCTTCACTTTGTTCACTTGGCATATGAACTTTGGCAGTTAGACCCTATCTGCTCAATCGTACACCAATACAACATTTAGCTGTACATTCATAATTATGGCAGTTTTTGATTATTAGCACAATGGCATGATACCCTTACAGGCCCAAACTAAAGAAGATTTAGTGGATGAGAATATATCATATATATAGCAACCACACTCTTTTAGTGAAGCTGTGATATACTCTCTGAAATCTTCAAGAATTTGAAAATATTCTTGGTAATCTGTAAAATCCAGTGAGGAACTGAACGATAGAATGTACTACAAATCTTAGGATCCCAAGCAAAAGTGAACTACCAAACTGTAGGTGAACTACAAATCAAACTCCAAAGGGGTCACATAGAATCTGTCAACCTACAATGGCCAAGCTTCATTACGAATCCTTGTTTCTACAAAGACAAGAGTTGAACTACAAATTTATACTGTTCAATGAGAAAGTCAAACATGTTTCCCATAAAGTCAACCTCAATGCTATTACAGTTTTTCTTTGTCCAACGATAAGCTCTCTACGGACTCTTCCATCATGAGAAACTGATGTAGTCTAGAGGCCACTTCTTCTGGATTATATATATTGCTGTCTATTTTGCTTAATGATCGAGTAGTTTCTGTTTTCACATCTAAAAATAAGATTCTGATACTCTTTGTAGACCATTGTTATCTAAATGGATTTTGTAAATTTATCGTCTTTGATCAGCCTCCATTGTGGGAAAGGTACCAGCAAATATGTAGAGAATGGGATCAATCAAAACCCAAATTGTTAACAGGGCCGGTCACTGGGTCCCAGGAGAAGGCATCTGCAGGTGATAAACCGCCCATGTTTGCTTTCTGTTTGAAGCCCCGAGGTCTGGAATTGCTCAACAAGGGTTCAAAGCACAGGCCACATAAGAAAATCTCACTTTCAGGGCACAGCCATGCCTTTCTAGGTGACCATGATGCTCAGCATTCTTCTGGTAAGCTAATATTTACACTCTTCATTACTTATCAATATAGTTGATGTGGAAATTTTGACCCATTTACTAATGGGTTATGTTTTATTGCTAATGGGTCAAATGGGCAAATAGTTTTTTATTCAAATGGGTCAACGTATCTAAAGTCAAAGAAAATGTATTTGAATGCATATAATCTCTTAAGTCACTAAATCAAAAAATTAGGTTGTTATTGTAATAGATAACACACTAATTATCTAGATTTTAGAATGAGCAAAAAAAGAACTGGACAAAAAGTATTTCGGGTCAACCCACACAACCCGATCCCACCTGTTTTGACCTGTTTAAAATTTTGTTTTTTTGCTCATTTTGTCACATCAATTATCACTTTTTCTGTTTCTTTTTTGTATAGTTTGAATGGCTAGCTTTTATATATATTGTTAAACTCGTTATTCTTTGGTATTTGATAGGAAGAAAAGTGAATACACATGCCTTTGGAGAGGAGAGGACGGAGTCTTCAGATGTTTCTCCGCTGCTAGGTAAAATGTACTCGCCAAGAGATGCTGCTGGGCCGGGGCATTTTTCATTGGACGGTGCTGATGCATCTGACTGGAATAACCAACTAAGAATCCAAAGAAACAACTCCAAGAGCATTAGAACTGCCATATCCCCAAAAATGGCTGTGTCTTCAGCCACCTTAAGGAAGGTAGGGAAGAGAAACAATGGGAAAAAGTTGAATAATGCTTTCGGTGACTGGCATAACCAACCAAGTCCTCCTTATCGGCATCCAAGCCAACTACTGTTGGGTGGGTCCGATCTTGATGAGTTTAGACTAAGGGATGCTTCCAGTGCTGCGAAGCATGCTCGTAATATGGCTAAACTAAAGAGGGAGAGAGCTCAGAAACTCATGTTGAGTGCTGACCTGGCGATTCATAAGGCGGTATCTGCTCTAATGACAGCTGAAGCAATCAAAGCTTGTACCGAAGGCTCAAGCCATGGAGACGATGACCGAATGAAGTCAACCAGTCCGCCATCTACAAGTTGATACTCAATCTCGTGAATTTGGCTCCCCTCTTTTGTTGATAGGTTCGATAGTCAGGTGCAATTTTTTTTTGCTTTAGACTCTGTTTTCAGTTTTCACATAGTGCCTGGTTTTGGTACATTCCGTAGTCGCTAGGCCATAGTTTTTCCCCCAAGCATCAGAACGTCGCTGCACAACGCGATTTTGAGTTGGTGCTTTTGTGGGATAGGGGCGTGGCAATTTTGTTTCGACATTTGATTTGTACAGAAAATTGCCGCCCGTGTTTTACTTAATTGCCCCCCCAAAACCCTCAAAAAGAAAGAAAATGAACCTCCGGTTAAATTTTAGAACAGCTAGTTGAAATAATAGTGTTGTGCAACTGCAAACTCATATGATTGGCATGAGAATACAAAGGGAAGTAACTGGCATAAGTCATCTTAGTTATTGTCTTTCTATTATTTGCATATCGTCCTTTGTTGGAGTTTGTACGGTTTTTGAACCGCTGCTCGATTGAATCGAGCCACCTCCTCGAGGCGATGGATGTATTTACAACAAGCATTAGTTTTTGTGTCTTGCAATTATCGTGATCGGTTGGAAAAAGTTGGTGAAAGTTAGGATTCTTGTGTGCAACAGGATGAAACTAAACCGTTCGGTACCAAAACCCAATTGTGGGATAACTAGCACTGTATACTGTACTGTATAGCCCTAGTTTGATATGGTTTCGATTTCATCCTGTTTTTGTTTCGGTTCCGTACGGAAACTGAATTAGTGGTAGAATGGTACGATTTTACTGTACTGTATGGTCCTAATTTGGTATGTTTTCAGTTCTGTTTTTGTAAATGGTTTTCTTGTACCTTACAAGTCGTGTAACAAGATTTTCGACCCTTTAAAAAATCAACTTGATTGATCATTTTTAGGTTGAGTGATTCGACATGGTCACTGTTTACTGAAGACCAACAGGCTGTTTATTTGGTGCGTAACATCAAGTTGAAGTGAGAATTTGATGTAGTCGGACTTGTTGATGTACTGATAAATAAGGGTTAAGATCGAACAATACCAACATTCTTTTTCAAATGTTTTAATATGGAATAGTTATATACCCATATGGTATGCATGTACGTTACTTTTTACATTCCATTATGGTATATTTATACATAGAGCTTGGTTTTTCATACAAATAGAGCTTGATTTTTCAATTGGATTTTATGTGAAACTGTATTATATTACAATAGAAAACTAAAATACATGTATTATATGGGTATCAAAAGAACTTCATGTATCATATTGATACATTCGGAAAGTAGGTTGGTATTGTACGATCTTAACCTGATATAAAATTATAAAAAAAAATGATAGAAATTGCATTAGCTTTGTATTCTTTGTGTAGGGGTGTGTAACGTTCGAAAACCAAAAAATTGAGAACATGGGAGTTAAGAGCTGGATTGGATGCTGGTCTGGGTTCAGTGTGGCCTTAGGATTTTTTTTTTTGAATTTAATATAGAAATAAAATATTATAAAACTGGATTGGATTAGAACCAAGAAATGATTGTTATTGGTGTGTTGGTTTTACGGTGTAATCTTTACTTTTACATCTTATATTGTATCTATATACATTTATGAAAAAAAATTAAAACCATTACTATCTTGTATTAGTATCACAAAATAACATTTCTTCAAAAATTTTAAATAACATGTTCATTTTGAATTTAATTTATAGAAATAAAAAATTATAAAACTGGATTGGATTAGAATCAAGAAATGATTGTTATTGGTGTGTTGGTTTTACGGTGTAATCTTTACTTTTACATCTTATATTATATCTATATACATTTATGGAAAAAAAAAAATTAAAACCATTACTATCTTGTATTAGTATCACAAAATAACATTTCTTCAAAAATTTTAATTAACATGTTCATTTTGAATTTATTTTTATATTTTCTCTTATGCAACACATGAATATCACACTATAATAGTAGCATATGTATCTACGGTGGCGGACCAGAAATAAACTTTATGAGGATTGGATTTTCATATTTTTAAGAGGTTGGTTATAAATCATCTCACTACTACAAAAAATATAAAAGGGTCCAAATATCAATCTTATTCTATTAAAAGTTTCCTTAAAAATAGGGCTCTTAGTGTTATTTCAAGGAAAAACCTGATTTCTTATTGAAAAAACATGACCGAAATGTTTTGGACAAAATATATATAACGAGATGAAAATTTAATCAGGGTTGCTTGGCACCTAAGACCGAGGGGTATACACACTCCTCTTAAAGTCATCATTTTAGACACATCATCATCACATCAACTTTTCTCTCACTATTTCCATTCAAAGCTTTGAATAGCTCTAAATTTTCTTTCTTAATATGTTACTAAAAAATAAAATATATTTATAATTAATAATTAGGGTTTATTATGAAAACCAACATGTTTTCATGTTTTTTTTGCGTTTTCGTCCCTCCATATTATTTTTTTTCATAAAAGTCGTTAAGTTAATTTTTTTCTTTTTGGTTTAGTAAAATTTGGACAATAGAACCCGGGTTTTCAGTTTTTTAAAACCCGGTTCACTAATTATAACCGGGGTCTAATGTCCAATTTTCACTAAACCAAAAGAAAAAATTAACTTGATGACTTTTGTAGTAAAAAATAATATGGAGGGACGAAAACGCAAATGTCAAAACATTTTGGTTTTTTCATGATAAACCCTAATAATTAAAACTTAAATATTTAGCTTTACAAAAACTAACTTAAAAAAATATAAAAATAAAATTAAAAAATTACGTCAACTAAAATAAAAAATTACGAAACTAAAAGTTAAAAATTTTAAGAAATTATGAATAAAAGTTATGACCCTATAATTCAGAATCCAATGATAATGACGATGATAACGAAGACGTGTACAAAACCATTTTGTAAATATGGATGTATGTATACATGTTGAAATGGAAAAAAAGATTGATTTTTTAGAGATTAAAAGACGTGTTTGGTTTTGGTGTGTGAGAGATTGGTTTGATATGAATTGAAAGAAGGTGAATGAATGTATCTATAGAGAAAAATATAAAAAAAAATTATTAAAATTTTTAATTGCTTAAGAAAAACAAAAGGCCGTTGAGGGGTTCAAGAGCTGTTGGGGCCGGTTTTGAAGGGGCCGATGAGAGAGGGAGTGATGTTACCACCGGGGTATAACTACGCGGCGAGGCCGTTTAGTCGGCGGGGATCCCTCCACCTTAATGAATATAAGGAAATCCGTCGATGTTTATCTAACAAGTGTCATGGTGTTCACGTGTTGCAAAGTAATATTTAGTAAATTGAAATTTACATTCAAATAAAATTTGAAGTGTGTAATATTCTTTTTTACTAGTTAAAATTTATAAAAACTGAAAATATCAATAAGTAAAATTTAATACCATATTTTAAACTGAAAATAAGAATAATATAGAAAAAAAAGTCCAAATTATGAAAATTATAAAAACTAAAAATATATTACAAATGAAAATTATTATGCATTAAAAGTTATAATCAATTGAACATTAAACACAATCTAGTATATAATTAAACCATCCTCTAATTAACAGACTTCTTACATTTATTCAAATCTGTACAAAGGCAAGTATACATTCTATTTTGTGGTTTTTTCAATATTTATAATATAAATATATTGCCGACGGAGTAGTGAGAAAAAAATGATATATCATTATTAATTAATTAAATTACATTAGATTAACCAAGATTAGCAGGGAAATTAAGTCCAATTCATAAACTAATATGGTTCAAAAGAAAATCGGGTATGACACGTTCGCACGTAACCCATATTCCCTGATTTAGTTTGTATAAACAAGCTTAAGCATTTTAAGTATAATTACAAGATATTAGGAGTTTAAGTACATCAACAATCATCAAAATTAAAGCACAAGTACGTCTGATGAGTATATAGGTTATCTACCCAATCCCCTAAAACAATTAAGCTTCGAGCTTTACCAAAAGTGGACTCCAACTCGGCCAACTAAGCCTTTGAACTGGAACCGACAACTTTCTTGCTTTTACTAATACCCCTACCTAAGATACATGAAGTATATGAGATTAACAAATAAAATTTGTTAAGTGAGTTATTAGATCGATATGACGTGAATAACATAGAACATGCAACAAGAATAAACATGGGTATAAAGAGGACATGTGCAATATCTTAACCAAAAGTGTGTGTGAGAATAGAACCCACTCTAACAGGTCATGAGGGAGACTCGAGGACCTGCGCATTGCCAGCCCGGGGATACCGAGACTAGGCAACCATATAACCAACCAGCACCCGAAGTCCGACCACCTACACCGTAAGGTTATCCGGTGTAGGGATTTTATACGCACAAACACACAATAGGACATTTAAATATAAATAATAATTTGGACGTCCAGTGAGGCCAAATGATCAATACAGGCTCAACAGTATGGTTTAATCAGGACTAGAACGATAAGTATCAAGTGGTTCATCAATGATAATAGGAAGAACAATAGGCTCCAATGATTGTAACATGTTCAGGGCACCATGGCCATAAATCAATATCATGCAACTAAGTGTAACCAGTGCAATGCATTACATGATGCCAAAGATATATGCATAATGTCATACTGAGGATAAGCATGTAAATATGTATGCATCACACACATAAATAGTAGAACTCACAACAAATAGGCTAAGAATAGCCTTTCAGTAACAATAGCATCTTAAAGCTTGAGCTTTGCCTCTAGCTTCTCAATCTGAAATCGACACTCCTTTTGATCCAAACCTATCAAACAATAATATTCAAAGTATTTATAAGTTTATTGTATCATAACATAAGGTTTGGGAGTTGTTTGAAGAGTTTACGTGTTTTTGATTTAAGTTTCCGAATTATACCGATATCGTTTCACCTTTCGGTCGTTCTTGTAGACTTATACGTAGTATTTGATGTTAATTTATGTGTTATATAAGTGTATAATGATAACATAAGGTTATACTATCATTGCAATGCTTAAAACATGAGTTTCAAGTGAACAGAGGTGTGAATCGCCGAGTCAATCAGGCGACTCGAAGAGTCAAATAAACCTGAAACAATTTCTCTGTTCTAGTAGCATCGACTTGACGAGTCAGAAGGGCGACTAGCTGAGTCGAGTGCAGGTCTACACATTTTTCTTCTATTTTAAACTTCTGCTCGAATCCCTTCCATCGCAAACTAGTTTACAACTCGTTTTAGCACTCAAACACTTACTTTTATGCTTCATTTGACTGTAATAAACATACATAAACATATTTTAACACTTTCACAATAAGAATTCCACCCATTTCATCATTCAATTTATTGGATTAACATGATAAAAACCAACTCAATTTTTCTCAAGTTTCTTTTGTTTTTTTACATTTTTAAGTTTCATAAATCACCATCAATTTGATTTAACACTACTAATTCCATCAAACCATTATTTACTTGATTTACATTTCATTCATTCTTTTCATTTGGTGATAACTAAGAAGGAGATGAAGAAGAACACTCACACCATTGAAATTTGAAAGAGATGCTACCTTATGTTTGTTGTACTTGGTTGCTCAATAGATGTTGAAATTCCTTGCTAATAGTTAGCAGATTTCCAGCCCTAGTTCTTGCTCCCTCTTCTCTCAATTTAGATGCAGAATTTAGAAGTGAATGAATGGGAAGAGGGCACTGATTAGGGAGTCAATTTGACCCCAATTGGTCCAAATTTTCTATATCCCCCTCCAAGCTTCAAATATCACACTTCCACCACCTTACTTGAATACTTCACATTTTAGTTACTAACATTTATAAACATGCTTAAGACACTTGTACATAAGGCTTTAAAGTCTTGTACATAATTGTGTGAATCATCATTTACAAACTTTAAAGTACATAGTGCAAGTGATTGAAGCTTGTGGCTAACATTTCTATAGTAATCATGAATAAAGCATTGTATTATAATCCAATTGAGCAATTTAATTAATTTAATTATGACCTTAATTATGAGGATGTTACAACCCCCCCCCCCCCTCCCCTGAAAAAATTACGCCCACGGAATCACTTCTGGGCGAATAAGTTGAAGTGTTTAGCCATCATCTCGGTTTTGGTTTCCCACGTAAGGTGAGCACGACGAAAATGCTTCCACTTGACAAGTATCAACTCAATCTCTTTATTCCTCAACTTCACCACTTTCTCATTCACATAGCCTCAGGTACTTCTACATATCTCAGCTTTTCGTCAATTTTAACTTCATTCATTGACACCGCCGAATCAGACTCCACCTGTAACAACCCAACTTTTGATCTAGTCGTAAATTCAGTAATATTTTGAGCCGATAATGTAATAATGTTACATTAGTTGAATTATAATTTAATTAAGTAATGAAATATTTAATTAAATTATATATTTATATTTATGAATTAATAATTATTAAAGAGAAATAAATAAAAGAGATATAATATACAAAAATGAAAGTAGGTTAGCTAGCAAATATAACTAGAAGAAGTATATAAATGTGAATTATATTCAAAAACTCAGATTCTCTCTCTCTCTCTACTCTCTCTCTCTAACTTTCTCTCTCTACTCTCTCTCTACCTTCTCTCTAAAATTTCTTCCAAACCGACCGTCCGATTATCAAGATATATATATACCGTTAGAAAGATCTCGGAGAATACTACAAGAACATACTATTTCCTATGTGAGTTCATACGAATTGAGGTAAGATTTTATATTTTTACGTTTTTATATATATATTCGGTATTTTCGAATCTGTTAAGTTTTATGAAATCTAAAGCTATTTTATGGAGTTTAACTAGAATAAGTATAATATAATCGAGCATAGGCTTAATATTGATCATATTTGTGATTTATGCCTTAGAAATTCATGTTTTAGAGTTGTAAATATGATCAGATTCGAGAATGTTGAGAACAAACTCGAAAATACCTAGAACAGACTCGAAATGGAATTAAATTCGAAATATATTCGAAAGGCAAACAACAGATTCGAAGCAACAATAGATTCGAATAAGCCTTATTTCGAATCTATGGAGATAGATTCGAACCCAGCACCCTTCGAGTCTAGTTGCTAGATTCGAAAATATCACCCATTCGAGTTTAAACTAGGATTTTTCGAATCTATTCTTCATGTGGGTGTGGTTCGAGTCTAAGCAAATAGATTCGAATTTATGCATATGTGGGTGTGTTCGAATCTAAATTCGATTCTATCACCGACTTTTTTTAGTATATTAATAAAACAAAGAATGAGTTATGAACGAACAAGTTATCAGAATCAGATAAATTAAAGATTTAAAGATAAAAGACGATGATATTAATATGATTTGATATGATAAATTCTGGACAGGTTCAGTGAAATTCTGAACATAAAGACAAAGGTTTTAAAAGATTTAAAGCGGGTCAGAGAATTTATTTACAGATTACAGATTGACAAAGATAAAATCCTGAGATAACTCAGGTGGCAGATTCATATATCTGTTTGACCAAGACCCAGACCTGTGAGTTATAGATATTCAGATTGAACATGCATAGATCCGGTTGAGATATATTGTTGCTGATAAATTTATTGACATTCACTTTATCAGCTGGAATGAGACCTGTGCACACCATGGATGGGTGTTGCCCAGTGGATCATGATAGCTATTTGATTATCTTTTCATATTGCATTTATTATTGCTTCAGACTTTGCCTTATGATTCATTGCTATCATGACTTCTAAGACATATGCTTACATCATTGATCAGACATTTGATAGAATTGATTCAGCTTGACTAGCCCATATGGTCTATTGTTCTAGACCCGGCTATTTCACCAGTTCTTATGAACTTGGTAATGACCTCCGATGTTCCGCCATATTGACTTACTGGTAGCTAGCCCAGTATGTGGCTGATCCCCACGATTTAAGCGTGAGTGTGGCTTGAACATCATCCGATTCTATGATTCTATATCTCAATCATGAGGGCTGTAGCGGCAGCCAAGACATATCACGCTAAGACTAATGACTCCGCTTGACACGCATGTTGATATTGAAAATCTATTTACTCACTAAGCATTGCTTATGGTTGCTACTTCACATTTTTACAGGAAAAGGCAAAGGAAAGTCACCTGCCGGACCTAGTTCTTAGGTCTTACACGCTCAAGACAGAAGTTTCATAGACCTCTACTCAGCGACCCCATTTTGGTACTAATTGGATGACGATATTATGGTGATCTGGGTAGATTTATTTTGATAATATGATGATATTAATTAGATTAGACTTGTGCCCTTTATAAGTTTAATTTGAAAACCGTAACTGTATTAAACTTAAATCTTAATAGCTTGTACTGTAATTTAATTTTCCGCATTATAATTACTCTATCTTAGTTTGATTGATATCGTATTGCATGATGTGGGAGCTAGACTGGTGAGAACTGCCCCGTAAGGAGTGGTCTTCACAGGATGGTATCAGAGCACTAGTTTGAGTGAATCAAGTATTACGTGAGTATACTTGATCTCAAACTGAAGCAATACATATGTATCAATCATTTAGGTGGTTTGAACTGAGATTGGATGTACAGACTATTAGGATGGGAAAAAGGGTACATAGATCTAAGTCTATAAACTGATAGTTAATTGATTTTAATTTTCAGTAAAAGATGTCAGGATCAGGATCAGGTGACATACCAAGCAACATGACCCCACAACAAATGTTTGAGATGATGCAACAATTACTAGCACAACACTCAGAACAACAGAATAAGATTATGCAAGAACAGTTTCAGGCCAGAGATGAGGCCGAAGCTAAAAGACGTAATGATAAGAAAAATAAGCGAAAAGATAAGCAAGTCCAGAATGAAGAATCTGATTCTGATAATTCAAATCCAGAAACCCAAATAGCTCAGCCAAAAGGCTGCAAATTTAAAGATTTTAAAGCCAGCGGTGCCCTGAACTTCGAGGGTACTGTAGATCCGATTCAGGCGATGGATTGGATCAGTCATACGGAAGAAATTTTTAGAATCTCTGACTGTTTAGATTCTAAGAAAGTGAGCTACGCGTCTGCGTTGTTTGTTGGAGCTGCTCGTGCCTGGTGGAAAACCCAGCGAAGTATCTATGGTGAGGAGGTGATTCAGACTTTAGAATGGGAGCAGTTTCTTGAAATGTTCAATGCAAAGTACTGCCCGATTGACCAACGAGATAAGATGGAGGTACAGTTGATGCAGCTAACTCAGGGAACGAAGACAGTTGATGAATACGAACACGAGTTTTCACGTCTATGCGGTTACTCCTCATATCAAGTAGCTACCGAGGAGAGAAAGATGAATAGATTTCGTGTAGGACTCAATCCAAGATACAGACATCCGATGAGCGCGATCAAATACAAGAGTTACTTGGAAATGGTAGAAGCGGCTAGACAAATTGAGCGAGGTTACTTAGAGTACGGCGATCAGCTTTATGCTCCGTCTACTAACCCGATGAATCCGTCTCCCCCAAAGAAACAGCGATTTGGCAGATTCTTTAGGCCAAATAAGTCTCAGTCACAATCTCAGCAATCCCATCAGCATAGTTCACAACAGAAAGCACAAGCTTATTCCCTCACGAACGAGCCACGATTCTGTAAGAGATGCCGAAGATCACACATGGGACTATGTAATCCGGATGACGTTACTTGCTTCGCGTGCAACATGATCGGTCATAGTAGTGAAGAATGTCCACAGCAGGGACGTGGATGTGCGAAATGCGGTAAGAGAGGGCACTTCATGTATCAGTGTCGTAGCGGACCACGTTATCAACCACAGTCATCAGCTGGAGGGTCGACAGTTAAAAGTTCTGCTGCAACACCAACTGCAAGGACACGTGCGTTCCAAATAACGGCTGAAGAGGCGAGAGAAACACCTGACGTAGTCACCGGTACGTTTCTGTTAAATACGATACCTGCTCGTGTATTATTTGATTCTGGCGCTAGTCGTTCCTTCATATCGACTTCTTTTGCAACAAGATTACTTAAATCCCCATCAAAGCTTCCTGTTGTACTTGACATTGAGACAGCCAGTAACAGTTATGTTATGGCTGATTCTGTTTACCGTAATTGTACTATGCTTGTTGATAATATCGTGTTCAACCTGGACCTTATTCCGATTCCCTTGAAAGAGTTTGACGTCATCATCGGCATGGATTGGCTAATGAACAACGAGGCTACAATTATCTGCAACCGGCGAATCATTAGAATCAAGTCTTCAGACGGCCGAGTACTTGAGATCAAGGGCGAGAAGCGAAAAGGTGATCACTGCTTTATATCTGTTGAAAAAGCGCATAAGTACTTATCTAAGGGTCATGAATCCTACGTATGCTATGTCTCATCTGAATCTATCTCTGAAGCCCAAAAGAAATCATTATCTGATATTCCTATCGTCTGTGAGTTCCCAGACGTATTTCCCGACGATATTTCAGGAGTGCCACCGGAACGTCAAGTCGAGTTCAGTATTGACTTGGTTCCTGGTGCGGCTCCTATTGCCAAAGCTCCTTACAGACTTGCACCTGCAGAAATGCAGGAAATGTCAAAACAACTGCAAGAGCTGTTAGAGAAGGGGTTTATCCGACCAAGTTCTTCTCCGTGGGGTGCACCAGTCTTATTTGTCAAAAAGAAAGACGGAACCTTCCGTATGTGCATCGACTACCGCGAGTTGAACAAAGTCACAATAAAGAATAAGTATCCTCTGCCCAGAATTGATGATCTATTTGATCAGCTACAAGGAGCCAGCTATTTCTCGAAAATCGATCTTCGTTCTGGGTATCATCAATTAAAAGTCAGAGATGAGGATATCCCGAAAACAGCCTTCCGAACAAGATACGGTCATTACGAATTTCTCGTAATGCCGTTCGGCTTAACGAATGCACCAGCGGCGTTCATGGATCTCATGAATCGCGTGTGCAGACCAATGTTGGATAAATCAGTTATCGTGTTCATAGACGATATTCTGATTTACTCGAAAACGGAGGCTGATCATGCTATTCATTTGCGGCAATTGCTAGAGTTACTAAGAAAAGAAAGACTCTATGCAAAATTTTCTAAGTGCGAATTCTGGCTCAGACAGGTATAACTTTACATTGTCTTGAGCTATTCCTTAAAGCGTTCTTTGATTAAACAAAACTTGAAACTTTACTTTGTTGTTTTTATAGATTCAATTCCTTGGCCATGTTGTTTCTGGCGAAGGTATTTCCGTTGATCCTTCAAAAGTCGAGGCTGTTCAGAAGTGGCAAACACCTCGTAATGCCTCAGAAATCCAAAGTTTCCTTGGATTGGCCGGTTATTATCGGCGATTCATAAAGGACTTCTCAAAGATTGCTGTGCCGCTTACAATGTTAACACGAAAGAATACTCCTTTCGTTTGGACCGATAAACAGCAAGAGGCATTCGATATTCTGAAGCAAAAGTTGATTCAAGCGCCGATCCTAGCCTTGCCAGAAGGTAATGATGATTTCGTCGTCTATAGCGATGCCTCTGGTACTGGCTTAGGATGTGTTCTGATGCAAAGGGGAAAAGTAATTGCCTATGCTTCAAGGCAATTAAAAGACTACGAGAAAAGTGCACCAACTCATGATCTTGAGTTGGCTGCCGTTACCTTTGCTTTAAAAATCTGGCGTCACTATCTATATGGGACTCGGTGTCAGCTCTACACCGATCATAAGAGTCTCAAATACCTTTTCACTCAAAAAGATCTGAACATGAAACAGCGTCGATCCTTGGAGCTTATCAAGGATTATGACTGCGAGATCTTATATCATCCCGGCAAAGCAAATGTTGTCGCGGATGCGTTGAGTAGAAAAGTATATCCAGAAAAGTGCTGTTATGCTCTAACTCCAGTTATATTCTCTTCTGATCTTATTGAAGACATCAGAATTGCTCAAACTGAAGCGCTGAAAGAAGAGAACATAGATTCTGAAAATCTAAAAGGGCAACTACAATTTCTGACTCTGAACCATTTGGGACTTCACTGTCTCAAGGGAAACCGAATCTGGGTTCCTAAGTATGGTTCAATTCGCAGCACTCTTCTATCTGAAGCTCACAAGTCCAAATTATCTGTTCATCCTGGCAGCTCAAAGATGTACTTTGATCTGAAAGCTGACTATTGGTGGCCAGGAATGAAGAAAGACATCGGTAAGTGTGTTGAAAGCTGCAGAGTTTGTCAGATGGTTAAGGCAGAACACCAGAAACCCTTCGGGGATATGCAACCACTGCCAGTTCCTGAATGGAAGTGGGAGCATATAACAATGGACTTCATTACGAAGCTGCCAAAGACCAAAAGACAGCACGACTCCATCTGGGTAGTCGTTGACCGATTAACGAAATCAGCACATTTCATTCCGATGAAAGAAACATATTCTCTCGATAGATTGGCGCAGCTGTACATCACTGAAATTATTTCTCGTCACGGTGTGCCGAAGTCTATCATTTCTGATCGTGATAGTCGTTTCACATCCAGATTCTGGCAAGCACTACAAGAAGGGATGGGTACTCGGATTTCTATGAGTACTGCTTATCATCCAAATGCAGATGGCCAGAGTGAGCGTACTATTTTAACTCTCGAAGATATGCTTCGTGCCTGCATTCTTGATTTAGGTGGTAACTGGGATGACCACTTACCGTTGGTTGAATTTTCTTACAACAACAGTTATCATTCTACAATTAAGATGGCTCCTTTTGAAGCTTTGTACGGAAGAAAGTGCAGAACTCCCACCTGTTGGCGTGAAACAGGTGAATCGCCAATAGCAGGACCTGCCCTTCTACAGTTGACTCATGAAAAGATTCAACTAGTTAGAAGGAATATTCTTAAAGCTCAAAGCAGGCAGAAGTCATATTATGACAATCGGCATAGATCAATCAGTTTTGCAGTTAACGATTGGGTGATGCTGAAAGTATCCCCAATGAAGAATGTGGTGCGGTTCATTAAAAGAAACAAGCTAGCTCCGAGATTTATCGGTCCGTTCAAGATTGTGGAAAAGATTGGAAATCAATCTTATCGTCTTGAACTACCAGCTGACTTAGCTGGAATACATCCTGTATTTCATGTCAGTCATTTGAGAAAGAGTTTAGCTGACGAAAGGGAAGTTCAGATACCACATGTTAACCTGCAGATTGATGAGAAGCTTCGCGTGGTTGAAGAGCCAGAACGTATTCTGGACTCGAAGACCAAAAAGCTTCGGAATAAAGAGATACAGATGGTGCTCGTCCAGTGGAAACACCACAAAGGTTCGCATCAGTCTTGGGAATCGAGAGATGTTATGAAAGCTACTTATCCAAGTCTGTTCGAACATAGCTAACTTCGGGGACGAAGTTTGTGCGTGGTGGAGCCCATTCTGTAACAACCCAACTTTTGATCTAGTCGTAAATTCAGTAATATTTTGAGCCGATAATGTAATAATGTTACATTAGTTGAATTATAATTTAATTAAGTAATGAAATATTTAATTAAATTATATATTTATATTTATGAATTAATAATTATTAAAGAGAAATAAATAAAAGAGATATAATATACAAAAATGAAAGTAGGTTAGCTAGCAAATATAACTAGAACAAGTATATAAACGTGAATTATATTCAAAAACTCGATTTCTCTCTCTCTCTACTCTCTCTCTCTAACTTTCTCTCTCTACTCTCTCTCTACCTTCTCTCTAAAATTTCTTCCAAACCGACCGTCCGATTATCAAGATATATATACCGTTAGAAAGATCTCGGAGAATACTACAAGAACATACTATTTCCTGTGTGAGTTCATACGAATTGAGGTAAGATTTTATATTTTTACGTTTTTATATATATATTCGGTATTTTCGAATCTGTTAAGTTTTATGAAATCTAAAGCTATTTTATGGAGTTTAACTAGAATAAGTATAATATAATCGAGCATAGGCTTAATATTGATCATATTTGTGATTTATGCCTTAGAAATTCATGTTTTAGAGTTGTAAATATGATCAGATTCGAGAATGTTGAGAACAAACTCGAAAATACCTAGAACAGACTCGAAATGGAATTAAATTCGAAATATATTCGAAAGGCAAACAACAGATTCGAAGCAACAATAGATTCGAATAAGCCTTATTTCGAATCTATGGAGATAGATTCGAACCCAGCACCCTTCGAGTCTAGTTGCTAGATTCGAAAATATCACCCATTCGAGTTTAAACTAGGATTTTTCGAATCTATTCTTCATGTGGGTGTGGTTCGAGTCTAAGCAAATAGATTCGAATTTATGCATATGTGGGTGTGTTCGAATCTAAATTCGATTCTATCACCGACTTTTTTTAGTATATTAATAAAACAAAGAATGAGTTATGAACGAACAAGTTATCAGAATCAGATAAAATAAAGATTTAAAGATAAAAGACGATGATATTAATATGATTTGATATGATAAATTCTGGACAGGTTCAGTGAAATTCTGAACATAAAGACAAAGGTTTTAAAAGATTTAAAGCGGGTCAGAGAATTTATTTACAGATTACAGATTGACAAAGATAAAATCCTGAGATAACTCAGGTGGCAGATTCATATATCTGTTTGACCAAGACCCAGACCTGTGAGTTATAGATATTCAGATTGAACATGCATAGATCCGGTTGAGATATATTGTTGCTGATAAATTTATTGACATTCACTTTATCAGCTGGAATGAGACCTGTGCACACCATGGATGGGTGTTGCCCAGTGGATCATGATAGCTATTTGATTATCTTTTCATATTGCATTTATTATTGCTTCAGACTTTGCCTTATGATTCATTGCTATCATGACTTCTAAGACATATGCTTACATCATTGATCAGACATTTGATAGAATTGATTCAGCTTGACTAGCCCATATGGTCTATTGTTCTAGACCCGGCTATTTCACCAGTTCTTATGAACTTGGTAATGACCTCTGATGTTCCGCCATATTGACTTACTGGTAGCTAGCCCAGTATGTGGCTGATCCCCACGATTTAAGCGTGAGTGTGGCTTGAACATCATCCGATTCTATGATTCTATATCTCAATCATGAGGGCTGTAGCGGCAGCCAAGACATATCATGCTAAGACTAATGACTCCGCTTGACACGCATGTTGATATTGAAAATCTATTTACTCACTAAGCATTGCTTATGGTTGCTACTTCACATTTTTACAGGAAAAGGCAAAGGAAAGTCACCTGCCGGACCTAGTTCTTAGGTCTTACACGCTCAAGACAGAAGTTTCATAGACCTCTACTCAGCGACCCCATTTTGGTACTAATTGGATGACGATATTATGGTGAACAGGGTAGATTTATTTTGATAATATGATGATATTAATTAGATTAGACTTGTGCCCTTTATAAGTTTAATTTGAAAACCGTAACTGTATTAAACTTAAATTTTAATAGCTTGTACTGTAATTTAATTTTCCGCATTATAATTACTCTATCTTAGTTTGATTGATATCGTATTGCATGATGTGGGACCTAGACTGGTGAGAACTGCCCCGTAAGGAGTGGTCTTCACACCACCATACACTTCCTCAGATAACCGACATGAAATACATTATGAATACCAGCTAGATCCTCGGGATGATCGAGACGATAAGCTTGCTCACCAACCTTCTCGATGATCTTAAAGGGTCAAATAAACCGTGGCTTAAGCTTACCACGTTTACCAAACCGTAATACTCCATTCCAAGGCGAAACTTTCAACATCACATGATTGTCTACATTGAAATCAACATGCCTGTGCTTCGTATTGCCATAAGCCTTTTGTCGGTCTGGGCAGCCTTGAGATATTCTCGGACCATCTGAATCTTATCGTGAGTTAATTGTAAGATTTCAGGTCCAATCAATGGCTTCTCACCAGCTTCATGCCAACAAGTAGGAGTTAAACACTTTCGACCATACAACGCTTCGAATGGTGGCATTCGTATAGATGAATGATAATTGTTATTATATGTAAACTCCACCAATGGCAGATGATATCCTAACTGCTACCGAAGTCAATAATACAAGCCCGAAGAAGATCCTCAAGAGTCTAAATGGTGCTTTCACTCTAACCATCAGTTTGAGGATGATACGTAGTACTGAGCTTTACTTTAGTACCCTAGGCAACTTGAAAGCTAGTCTAGAAGTGTGAAGTAAAACGAGATTTCCCGATATGATATAATGGATTTGGGAACCCCATGTAAAGAGAC